>CM050412.1:67494736-67618086 GCA_027564155.1 Gymnocypris eckloni scoliostomus | reverse complement strand
CTGACGCCTCTTCCTCACACAGTGCAGGATCATGCTTCCCAATCAGGAAGCGTGTTTTATTCAATAGACAATGTCCCAGTCTTATTCTTGTTATCGCCATTTCTTCTCTCCGATTTCCACTGTGGCAAACATCAGTAAATAATAGCCTAGGCCTACCTCTTTTTATTGACCAGAACTAAATATACAGCAGTATACAAACTGTACATAAAACAGTGTACAAACAAGTTAATCATTTATCAAAAATGTTATATTACAAGGCCTCTTTGCTTTTTTATTAATCTTCAAACTGGTGCAGTAGTCCTAAGTCTCTTGAAGAAAATTTATTAAATTGGGCTTGGATCTTGACAACTTCTTCATCAAATGTTTCATTTAATAAAAAGCTACAAGAAAAGTAAAATTATTATTATTTAATATTGCATTCATTGGAATAATACATAGGCTACACAGCCTATATCAAAATCTTGAATATACTATTTGTTTTCCTTCTAATGAAATTGTCCATATCCACAGATAATCCTTGGACAATAACAATATGGACAATATACACTTTTCCATTGCACAAAAATCACAGGAATAATCAAAATTAAATCTCTCTAACACACTTTTAGCTTGATATGTAATATTTTAGGCTCTTTTACTTTATTATTTAAACAGTAACGTTATATTTCACACATATGTAATCTAAGCTTTATTCAAATGTCTAAATACACCGGTCCACATTAAGCTTTTATAAGTAGCTGACGTATTACCTGTTTTAATATTCCTAATATATTTATTAGTAGGCTGCAGCGTTAAGAATATCAATGCCTCGTAAAAACATGCTCTCTTTAACATATATCGCCTCAGAAGAATCACTTCCATGAGCTCTTACAAAATGCGTAACTTATCGAGGTATTGCGTCACATACAACAGCACACTCTTTTGGAGTCCTACAAAAATAACACAAAGTCCCTAACGGCCAAAATAAACCACAGCGTCGTGACGCTCGAGTATGCGTGATGACGCCATCGACGCGCGTCCCGGCCGGATGGGGCGTTTTTGGACAGGACAGACGGTGATGATTGTGTACGTTATCATACAGCAGTGTTTTAAAGTGTCCCGTTTCATCGTAAAACCGGACAAGTGAAAGAGACAGTCGAGGGGCGAGAGAGAGAGAGAGAGAGTAACGCGAGGAGCTAGTTGACATATATAGCCTGTGGGTAAGTGAGTAGTTTGTTTATGCAACGTTAGACTGAAGGTAGAAAGTTTAGCTAGCTAACAAGCTAACATAACCAGAAGATAATAAAGTAAATCAAAGTTAAACATCAACAAAATAAAGATCTAAATATCATTACCATAACCCCAAGGACACTTCTTAACTTAATTCTGTACGATGTGAAGTGTCAGGAAGTTTTTGTGGTTCTTTAAGCTTTTCACTTCTGTCAAATATCTGTTTATCAACTTATTGTTTTGTAAACATTAAAACCAACATGTGTTTAGGGACTGTACGAGTAAGTTTAATTCAATCCTAAAGGTTCTCTTTTCCTTGGTTTATGATTCAATGTGGTGTCGTTGCTACAAATACCTGTAGAACAGTAGCAACACATGGGGCCAGTTTTGTTTATGTTAACTAGGAAAGCTGTGTTGGATCAAATCAAGACCGCATTAAAGCTGGATGCAGCTTTTTCAGTGTGCACTACATAGTTAAGAACAATCAGTGAGAGAAATGGCAACCACTATGGGTGCCATTGTAAGATAAATGTAGATGGGACGATAAATATAATGATTTTGAAATCTTATTTATATTTATAAGTTTTTTTTTTAAGTCCACTGCCTTGTATGATGAATGTAAATACATTTTAATGATGAACCCCCAAAACTATTTAAATGTTTTTTTTATATATATGCAGATTGCCATATATATGCCATAAACTTTTCTTCTTCCTTTTTCCAAGTTTAAAGAAGCTTCTTAAAATGTGTCCTTGTGTTTAAAAAGTTTAAAATGTGTCCTTGTGCCTGTTGATGTCTGTTGACCATGATATTAACGACTAGTTTACCAGCTGTGCAAACAACCCACCTGCTAGTCAGTGTTGATAATACTGTGTTTTGCACATCTCTGGTAAAGTAGTGTCTTTTTGCCACATGAACTGTAATATGACAAGATTTTCAATATTATATTTTAATGCTGTCAAACGATTGATCGATAAACGATTAACGCATCAAAAGTAAAAAAAAAAATGTTTACATAATATATGTTTGAGTGTATTGTGTATATTTATGATGCATATATATAATCACGATTAATCGCATGATTGTCATTAGTTAATTCGATGAATTCGACACGATTAATCGCACATTTTTATTTGTTCTAAATGTACCTTAAATGAATACTTTTAAAGTTTTTAATACTCTAATCAACATGGGCATGGACAAATATGGATGCTTTATGCAAATGTATGTTTATTATTATTGAAACCATAGTCAACATAGAGAATGAAGAGTAAACATGTTTTAAAGGTCATATTTGTTTTTCAAAAAACTCGTTCATGTCTATTAGTAGGGCTGGGACGATACATAGATATTTCTCTGGAATCGATTATGAGCCTAGAATTTAACAGCAGATGGCGCTCTAATCTAGTTTTTATGCGCACACTCAAATGCTCATGGAGAAGAGCGCTTCTGCATTCGGCAAAGTCTGTAATTTCACCTCTGATCAGAATGCTTTTATGACGCGAGATTAATGTCAAACACAGCCCAATGTGAACACCCTTGTAATTCACTTCAACCTTTTCTAATGTTATGAATGATTATTTTAGGTTCAAGTGTGTGTAAGGATTTAGAAACAAGCTGAGTACGGTTGTTTCTAAAGCATGCAGTGCCATCTACTGTTCAAAACTAAGCTCAGAATCGATTCCAGAAGAATCGCGATGGATTCGGAAAATCTCGGAGACGATGCAAAAAAAGGGGGAAAAAAGTCACTAAAGGTAGGGCTGTAACGATACGCGATATGAAACCGAAATCGCGACACTCAGATCCACGATCCTGTGTCGCGGTGTGATAAGGGAGAATCGCGACACACCCCGTGACTACCTTTCCAATCATGTGACATCTGCCTGCAAAAGTTGAGCTAGTTGAAGAAGAACGTGAGGAAACATGGCAACCAACCCAGAGATTGCGGACCCTCCCTCCTCATTTAAGTCAGCAGTATGGCAACATTTCGGCTACCCGGTGGAGATAAAGGATGGCAATCGTGTAGTCGACAAGACCCACACAATTTGCCGTAAGTGCTTTAAGAAGCTTCCCCAAGTGACACAACCAACATGCAGATGCATATCCTACGGCACCATCCAGAAATAAATTTAGCTGCAGCACAGAAAACAACCCAGCAGCAGCAGCCTACACTACCTAGTTTATTCCAAGCAAAGTTTCCAGCGAATTCAGATCGAGCACAGAAAATTACTAATGCAATTGCAATTTTTATCGCACTGGATATGCGATCATTTTCGGTTGTCGAAAACGAGGGGTTCAAGTATTTACTCAGTGTGCTACCAAAACTTCAAGAGAAAACGAAGGCTAAAGTGGAGGAAGGGTTGAGTACTGCTGAATCCATCGCAATCACCACAGATGGATGGACGTCCCGTGCCCTAGACCGCTACATGACCATAACCGCACACTATATTACGGGCAATTGGCAAATAGCAAACCACGTCCTCCAAACACGCCCGGTGTATGAGAGCCATACAAGCGACCATTTATCGGGAATACATAAAGAGGCTGTGATAGATTGGAAGATCAGCAGAGAAACAGGTGATGCTACAGCTGCCCTTGCACAAGCTGGTCCAGGATGTGGCTACTAGGTGGAACTCTAGACCCCCGTTTCAAATCTCTACCTTTCCTTGATGAGACCACCCATGACACAATCTTCAAGAGTCTGACTGAGAGAATTCTGGACGATTGTTCACAGACTGTTCAGGTATTTGATTGTTTTAATATTAATATAATGAAATACATTTAATTTAAATATTAAATTATAAAATATAATTAAAAAAATATAAAAACGTTATTAAATAAAGTGCTGTGTAAATCAGTTAGGCCTATTTATTTAAAGTCAGTATTTAAATATAGTCAGATAATAATAATGCTTAACTTTATTAAATTAGCTTCATTCATCCTGGATTTCATATCCTCCATTGTATCTAACATTATGCTGCAATTGTGTTATGGATTTGGTCTTACAGGCCCAAACTTCCAGGGATGAGACAGAGGAGCAATCAGAGATTGCCTCCAGCAGCAGTGACTGTCCTCCTCCAGCCAAAAGAGCACCAATGGCTGAACTGTTTGGAGACATCTTTCCAATTGAACAGGCATCATCATCATCATCCAAGTCTTTGTCTGAAGTGGTGGATGAGGAGGTGCAGCATTACAGAGCAGTGCAGAGCCTCTCAGTGGACTCAAATCCACTTGTGTGGTGGAAGGACAACCAGAACCAGTTCCCCATTTAGCCAAGTTGGCTAAAAGTTATGGAATCAGCCACATTTGTCCCCAGTGAGAGAGTGTTTTCTACTGCAGGTGACATTGTCACAGCACAGAGAGCAAGCCTCTCACCAGACAATGTTGACATGATGGTGTTTCTGAAGAAGAATTTTCAACTCCCTTAAATCAACTCCACAACGAGTTTGGTTTTCTTAAGAGAAATAAGTTGTTATTTGTTTAATGTTTACTTACTTGATTTGTGGTTTGCAGCACAGGCAGTAAGCCTCAGTTACCTCAGTGTGAAACAGTAGCCATTTAATTTACTTTGTAAATGTAAGAGAACTTGATTGAAGAAGAATTTTCAACATGCTCGAATCATCTCCACGATGGAGTTTAGTTCTGTTTGTTTTCCAACAGTATTTTGTTACAAAGAAAACAGAAGTGTTATAGTTTTGGCTATTTATTTATTTTATATATGGCTATTTATATTGTTAATAATTTGCATAGTTAATCTTGTTCTTTGGTGTTCAGTTTATAAAGATTTTTCAAATGTTATTTAATAAAAAATATTGTTTTAAAAATCTTTCTTTTTTTTTCTCCCACCCCCCATGAAAAAAATCGTGATACGAACCGAATCGTGGGTCAAAAATCGTGATACGAACCGAATCGTGGGTTTGGTGTATCGTTACAGCCCTACTAAAGGGGACTGCAAAGTTGCTATGTTGGCAACACTGTGCAACTCCATTATTTGGCCATGGGTCAAACAGAAAATACGTGCTGCGTTAATCACGTGTTAATAAAACTAGTGCCGTTAAAATTAATTTGCGTTAACGCGTTATCGCGATTTAATCATTTGACAGCACTAATATATTTCCAAGTTTATGCCCCTACATTTTTCAATAAAACTGGATTTATACAGCCTGCATGTTGGAGAATCTTATCTTAGTTTTTCTCTCATTGATTTGCAGTGGTTGAGACTCCTGCTCTTTCGCATCTTGCTGCTGTGATCTTAAACAATGGAGGAGCCTCATGTTCACTGCATGTCCTGCATAAACAGAAGATGCATGGTCAAACCTGAACCTGGCACTTCCTGTCACCTCATCACCTGCCCTCTTGTATGTGGTGCTATTTTCCACAGCTGCAAGGCTATTGAACACAAGCTTCTGTGCACTCTTGAAAGGGTGCCATGTATTAACCAAAGCATTGGATGCCTTTACACTGGCCCGTGGCCAGATGGCAGAGCACCTTGAGGTTTGCCCTGCAGGTGTGGTGTGCTGCACTATGGAGTGGAATAGGTGGCCAGTAAACAACGAGGATTATCGTCGTATGAGAGACTGAGTCAAGAAGCAGATGAGGTGGAGCAGCTTGACATGGCACTTGCCCTTCAGGACCAGCGCACCATGTTAGCATCACTCAAACTCGTCTCTCTGGCTCCCACTAGTGGCCCGGAGAAAAAGTCTCAGTCAGCAGGACGAAATGTAAAGCCTGGCCTAGTCTCAATTGCTCAGCCTTCATGTGTGCAGATGGAGACCATTGAGATGGAGCCGACGGCTGGCTGCTCGAAAGACAAGATTTCAAATGGGATTAATGGTCTAAAAGAAGAAAATTACGGGGAGCTCTACCAAACCACGGTGGAGACAACAAAAAGCCTGGCTGCAGCTCTCAATGTCCTGATCCACCTTAATTCTTCAGAAACAGATTGCACAACCTCCAATGCGTCAGCTGGACTTACAGAACGCAATGGGGAACTGCATGAAAATGTGAGGATGAGAGAGGATGCCGGGTTCAGCTGTGATAAAATAGCTAGCGGAGTAAAGGGCCTAAAGGAGGAGCTACAGCCTCAACAGCACCAGCAACTCATGGAGCTTGGCAGGAGTTTGGCCTCTGCACTCGGTGCATTAGGAGATGCTGCCAAAGGCAATGCGCCAATTAGTGGCTCAATACTAAACGACAATGGCAGACTCGATCAGTCAGAAACTTTGGAGTCTGCAGATGTTGATATGAGAGACGTTACATTGGCGGCTGATGGTGAGACTGGGGCTGTTGGGGGAATTGATGCTGGAGAAACCATTTTAGATGTTCTTGCTCATGAGGCAACAGGTGAGTGTCACCCAGTCATGTTGGAAAACATAGATAAGCAAGGTTTCTGTAATGGCTCTCGTAGTATTGTAGATCACTTAATGGAATCGACCACAGAACACCATCAAAACCCAGAGTCCCCAGGTTCTTGGGAGCTTTTGGTCCTTTAATTCCCCATAGGCCAGAGATCAGACACGATCATCATGCTTTCTTGATCCAGGAGGCCTCTGGATCACAAGCCCCATTGCTGCAGCAACCTATACATGCTCAGGCTCTGACCGTCCAGAGAGACAATGCACTGCCTATGATGGCATTAGACTTTGAAGACAGGGCTTTTGAGAGGAAACTCCAAAACCTTCAGTTTCTGCGCAATTTTATGCCACTTGCACTTAATGGACGGAAGGGGCCGTTTACAGAAGTCTTTCCTCATAGAAATCCACATTGCAAAATGGAGGACAAAGCTGTGGACACATCGGATTTGGATCAGGAGCCAATGGACGACCCAATGGGACTTGGCGAAATTGACTTTACGGCAGCTGCTCTTCTGTTCTGCCTGGAGGAGTCGCCAAGAGCTCGAAGGATATCTGACACAGTCTATGCGTTTGGAGGCACACGTGTTGACTTCGGTACCCAGACTTTTAGCTTCCCCGCTGCCATTTTGGCAACTAGTACGATGGTCGGCGAGGTTGCTTCGGCTTCTGCTTGCGATCGAGCCGCACCACGCCTTTCGCAACCCAGTCCGTTTTGCACTCTACGGCTTGATCTGACGCTGGAGCAGCTTGTGCCTCGCCCAAACTGGGCTCCACGCGAGGGCTCCATGTTTACCTTTGAGTGCGGCCAGCTCTTCCGACGAGAAGAGTTCATCTCGCATTTTCGCAATGTTCATGGCGATATCCACTCTGGACTCAATGGCTGGATGGAGCACCGTTGTCCATTAGCATATTATGGCTGCACATACTCCCAACGTAGACTCTGTCCATCCACTCAGGGCTCGAAGGTTGTTCATGACCGTCACCTCAGGTCCTTTGGGGTGCAAACCGTCTCAGAACCTGTGATTGAACCCAAGTGTGATCACCTTAGTGGATTGCCGTTTGAAATACTTCAACATGTAGCCCGATTTTTGGATGGCTTTAGCCTATGTCAGCTGTCAATGGTGTCTCGTACAATGAGGGATGTTTGCTCCAGTCTGCTGCAGACTCGTGGCATGGTGGTGGTACAATGGGAAAAGAAGCAATATTTGGATGGAAGACTAACCTGGCAGATAAAAGACAAGGTACAGTATGTCTAAATTGTGGCAGCATGCTAATGTTAAACCAAGGGTGCATCTCAATCACCTCCCGAGCTTATAAATCATTATATCGTGTATACAAATCTGGTCACCGGGAAGGACCCTTGCTCACTACACATGGGGGCAGTGATTACTCAATTCCCAGCGAGATGACTTATGTACAAGGTCAACATTGTACATAATTGTAGAATGTCACTGGCTGATATTAATAAACAATAGGCAAAATCCCTATCTTTTTAATACAATTTTTTATTTACTTTAAACACATTGTTCTATTACATGTCCTTACAAAAGTCCAGCCAAATACTAATTATAAATGTTCACTACCTGTCTACCAATGTGTGTTTATGCTGAGATATATATATATATATAAAAGGTTTGTCTTTTCAAATCTTCTATTGCGTATCATTATTGTGTTGGCTCATGCATTTTATGTTTAATGCTTCAGAAGTGTGACAATTTCTGGTAAAGGAGCATATGAGCATCGATGCTCCCTGTTTTATTGTGGTGCATTGTGGAACTTTTCAGGGAGTGAAACTCACAGTGCACATGACTACTGAACTAGGGAGCTGATTGAGACACACCCCAAACACGTCCAGAAAAGTGAAGCCAAAACATTTTGATCACCCCTAGTGGCTGGCTGGACTATAGGTCGTAAACCCCGGCCTTCATGTAAATCAGGGGTGGGGAACATTGATCCTGGAGGGCCGGTGTCCTGCAGAGTTTAGCTCCAACCCTAATCAAACACACCTGAAGCAGCTGATCAAGGTCTTCAGGATGCAGTTAGGTATTTTTTTCGGGGTTTGAGCTAAACTCTGCAGGAGAGTGGCCCTCCAGGATCAATGTTCCCCACTCCTGATGTAAACTTATTGGACATTACAAAAAATTAAAACATTAAATCTAGTTATACTTCAAACAAATTTTTTCCCAAAGATGGTTTCTGTCAATTTGGATGGTGATGTGTGTTTATTTTTCTAATAGGTTTGGCATATGTTGACACTACAATGGAAAGAAAGAGACACGTAGTCCATAAATATATATATATTTTTACATGTTAAACAGTTTGATTATTTCATTCTGATTGTACTCTTTTTCCAAACTCAATGGATGAAACTATTTAAATGGGTAACAAGTTTTACAATACAATTGTTGTTAAGCTGTTAAGTAACTGTTTCGTTGTTTTCCTGCAGATTTGGCGTTTCAGCACAGCCTTTAGCCCGGTTAACCGCTGGGAGTTTGCGGACATCTCTTGCATGGCAGACCACCTGAAACATTGCCCATACAATGATGTCCTCCGACAAGTGGAGGCAGTTCCACTTCCCTGCATGTGCACAACCAGAGAGCTAACGCGAGACGGCAGATCCCTTCGATCTGTTCTCAAACCAGTATCATAACACTATGCAAACTTAGATTGCAAATCATAACTAAAACACTACAGTATCTAAACTCTTCAATCTAAGATGTAATATCACAGTGTAAATAAAAGGAAACTAAATATTTTTTTTTTGTTTTGATGCTAAGATTATTTTTGTATTAATATATCAAAGATTAATTTGGTCTGAAGGTGTGTGAAGCTAATGGTTCCTCTTAAGAAAAATGGTTTGGCTTCCTCTGACACAGACCCATACTTTCTTTGTCAAGACCAAGGTCTGGTTTAAAGGAGAGTAAACATTGGTGAAACAAGGCTTTGATTCGATGTTATTATATGAGCCTCAACCTGAATTATTTGTCTTGACACATCAAGATAATCTCTAAGGATCAGATAATGACTTCTGGTTTATGTCAGTACATATCCACACTATAGTATATTTGCATGGTTTGGTTAAGAAACTGTTTAAAAAAGGACACCTATGGTTATTTTTGTCCGGTTCAATTTTGCTTCGTTTTATTCACTCTGACCTGGGAACAGTTGTAATTGATAAGAATTCAAGGGCTTGGATTTATATTGGGTTTCAGAGTAAGAGAGCTGTTCATCCAATCACATTGTCATAGAAAAGGAGGTTTCCATTCACAGAAGTTTTACAATTGCCACTGTATTAATTAAAGACTTAATTAAAGACATCCAGAAATGGCACCAATGGACTTTAGTCAAATGGCACTCTCTATGTACTGAAGCATACATACTCAAAACACCTTGAACTATTTTAACTCATTCTCCATATCACTCAATATCAGCATGCCAACCACATATGAGCGTTTAGAGTCAATATTTGCACTTTACTGAATTCTGTGGCTGTCTGCACTCTGATCCGCACTATCCTCACTAACCCCGGAGTAAACCGCTGCTCTGTTATTGTGTTTTCTATTGAGTGAGCAGGAAAAGCTAAGCTAACACTATATTTGAGTACAAAGAAAAGCTCTATAACTTGCATACATGTGATGTGTGACATATCTGAACCTGTCTTCTGCATTTAAGTGTGCTGTGAGAATTTGTGAAGGCTAATATTTGAGGGTGTGATCTGCAGCTAGTGAAACACCACTGAAGTGTTTCTTTTATCCTTTACGGTTTATGGAAAGCTATGCAGCATTTATGTGTTAGAAGCTGTTTTAGGCTTCTCAAATTGTGTGCCTAAGGTTGTGTGTTCATTTCCATGTAATCAAAATGAAGTGTTTGTTTGTGTCATGCAGTCTATATTGTATTACTGAAGCCATGTTATTCTGGTTATTAGGTTGTTTATGATCTAAGCAGGTAAATTGCCAGTACAGCTGTTGATTGGAGTTGCATGTGGTTTTTGACTTCAAGGAATTAAAAATATATATATATTTTATTATCTTCATTTTGGCTCAGTGTTTTTATTTTATGTATGTTAACTCACTACATGCATATTTTAAATAGGTTTATACTACAGGAAACTGTGAGCTGCATTCTCCGAGGAAGGGTCTCTAAGGTTATAATAAATCTTTATTAACATAAACGTTAATACAAGACCCTGGTATTTCCTTTCCATTACACAGTTTAACTCAAAAGTGTGTATATTTACTAAAACAAACAAAAGAGGTGTGACCTTTAGTTGTAAATGTTAAATGTGGTGACAGTAGATAGATATGTCAAAAAAGAGGGGGAAACAAACTAAATGTCAGGGGAGTGGTATTTATTTTTGTAGAGCAGAGCCATAATTCGTTTCAATTAATGGTTATCAATGCAGCATACCTTTGTGTCTTAACTGTGTTGAATGTGCGCTTGAAGTGTACTTTAAATACTACAAGTATATTTAAAAAAACACTTTCAGATAGGCAAGGCAAGTTTATTTATATAGCACATTTCATACACAGTGGTAATTCAAAGTGCTTTACATAAAAGAAAGTGAAATAATCATTCACAGCAATAAAAACAAGGAGTTAAAAATAATAAAACTAGTAGTATAACTTGACTTGAGACAATATATTAATTAAATGAAACCACAGTCATGATACTGAACTGTCTGTAAGTATACTTAAGTACTCTTAAAAGGTCTAATGTATTCAATAATTGATGTATTAATCATTTATCACTTGTGTAGAAGCAAAGTTTTGGTGTATTGACCCACATACTAAATCAAATGTGATGGTCTTGATTAGTAATCTTAACTGTATTGTGTTACATTTAACGTTAATACATTTTAAATGTACTAAATTGCAAATTCATATAATATATAAAATTACAATAGAAATTCAATACATGTAATAATAAAGCATTTTTAACTTACCATGCTTGTACATTCAGCAGCACACTTAACCATATTTCAAAAAGTTCATTATGAGAGACACGTACTATGGCTTGAAGGGGGTGAAATAGAATTTGACCCTGAACCACAAAACCAGTCATAAGGGTCAATTTATACATCATCATCTGAAAGCTGAAATTCACAAATTTGTTAAGTTCTTAGCAGAGCATGCATCTATCATGCGTTAGTTCAGTAAACTAGAAAGATTTTTCAAATTAACAAAATATCTTCATGCAACGGATCTTTATTTAATACCCTAATGATTGTAGCCCTATACAATAACAATGCGTGTATTTTAATTTTGGCTTTCTAATGTCAGCCGAAGACAAATAGATATTCACAAATATGAATATTCGGCATGACTGTGTTCAGGTTTGCTGTCATTCTGACCCCAGAGTGTTTGGATGTCAAGGTGTTTGTACTGGGCTCGGCCAGAGATGGGACACTGGGATCCTGACCGAGCCGTGAAGATAAACCCGAGCCGCTCGGTTCTGTCCTCACAGTGACCCTGACCCGTGTCTGGATCGGAGACGCGTCTGTCCCAACCGCATACAGAGAAACTGTGGTTTAAGTTTATAAAGCGTGTCGATGGGAACTTCATTTGGGAAGGTACGTGAAGATGTAATGGACAAACACACGCACGCACACACACACACACACACACACACACACACACACACACACACACACACACACACACACACACACACACACACACACACACACACACACACACACACACACACACACACACGCTGTTTCTAATGGACATTCAGTTTGCATGAAACATCCCTTAACACAACATAAGCGTAATGAATGTTTTGTCTCACTAGATGGAGCTGATGTTTCAGTCTGACTTGCAAGGCAACGAATTTATGAATCTTTTCGGGTTAACGTTTGACATTTAACGTAACAGTTTACAGTCTCTAACTGTATTCACCCCTCCACCAAGTCTGTTTTATTTATTGTTTTATTTAAAGACTATAGATTTTAAGAAATTTAACGACTTAATAAAATATGAAATACTCTGTATAATCATCACTCCCCAGGTTTCAAAGACACGGCTTAAGCCTAGTCCTAGACTAAAATGTAAGTCTAAGCTGTTATAACTGAAAGAAACTTGCACCGACTGATCTTTAAATATATCAATGCCTTTGTTTTGTCTCAAGATGCACCCCAGTAATGTTTTTTTTCTAAGCACATATATTAAATGTCCTAATTGAACTATGGCCTAATCTTGATTCCTGGCTTAGTCTAAGCTCCGTCTGGGAACGAGGCCATTATTTATTTGTGTTTGTTTGCAAGGGCGTAACCATGGTAAAGATATTGGGGGGGTCCAAATGTGAGCCCTTCCCCAGATATATTTTTTTATGTGCATTTCCCACAATTTTCATATATTGATAAAGATTTGCTCATCTAGAACATAGTTTTGAGGAATACATTGACCATTTGAATTAACATTGAAAGAACAGTCTGCAATTTCTCTGACATAGCAGCAAATAGGATGGCTTCCAAGGAGGAAAACGTACATACCTAAAGCATTTTGGTTTAAATATTGTGTGTTTCATGTGAATTAAATCATATCAATCATGAAATCAAACTTACAACTACACTATGCCTGGCTACCCGCCCATCCCCCACACACACACACACATACACAGTTACTGTCCCTCTCTCTGTCTCTCTGTGCTGCCTGCATTATGACCATATACCTTTATTGTTCTTGAAGAATAATGACTGACCTAAATGGTCATTTAAATTTGTATATTGTGCTCTTATTACTAGTTTACTGATGACGTGGTTAAAAATAATGTTATTATGTTATTTAGAGGCTCATATTGCAATACTTTACCTGTTCATCTTCTGAGCAGGTCTCTGTTTGTCTCCCTCCATCATGTCTGTCACTCTCCCTCTCTCCCTCTCTCTGTGCTGCCTGCTTTATGACCAGATACTATTATTGTACTACTAGAAGAACAATGACTGACCCTAATGATCATTTTAATTTGATGAATTGAATATTCTGTTTTTATTGGTGCTAGTGTTATTTGCTTTGTTTATTTACCAAGCCTGTTAAGTGCCAAGTGAATTTTAAAAACTTCAGTCAATATCTATCTCTCTCTCTCACACACACACACACACACATATATAACAATGGGGAGTCGCAAAAATAACTGCACACTGATGACAGAGTAAATGGACCCTTTAAAAGTTTTTCCCCACCAGAATTAAGCTTTCGAATCCACGGCACCGGATCAGATAGGTTTCCATTCAAATCAATGTGTCAACTTAAATGCTCAGTCATCAGATCGTAAAACAAACAGGCCAGGCCATCAACGAATGAATAGAGGCTTATCAATGGAGTGGGAAGTGCGGAACTCCTTGGTCTGTGACTCCAGCAGTTCATTATTCAGCCTATTTTCAGGGTATCATGCTAGAAACCTTGCTATAATCTTCTGACTCTTCTCTTCTGGCTCTCAACGGAGGCGGTCGCTTTCTCCCTCCCCTCACCCTTATCTTCCCTGCTTTGCTCCCTTGTCTCGTGAGAGACTCTCTCACTGCTCTCCAAACTAAAATATTATGGATTAACTGGTCTCTTAATGCAATTGACACCATCGAAACTTGGGTTTGGGAACCTGACTGCCCTGACGGAACGTTCGCCCGGCTATACGATGGCGCTGGGAGAGGTGGCGAATCGTGTGTCTTGCGGCTTTTTCCGTGGAGGACATTGATATCTACCTTTTCGCCACCATGATAACAGGTATTTTGCTTGATTGGATTAGGCTCTGCCCTGGGTTATCGAAGAATTCAGAAAACGGGAACAGCTGTCCAAAGCCCCACAAGGCTGCCCGTATGATTGAAGCTGTGGGAAGAGCGGTCAGCATTGAGACTGAACTATAATCGCAATATGGATTCTACCAAGGAGAAGTTCACAGCTTTACAAAGGAAAATTGATTAAAATGAGACCAAAATGGACAAAAACGGACAGAGAGTAGCCTGCAAAATTGGAATGTTTACTCCCAAAGAGAAAACAATCTCTTTTCTGGCTCCCCTACAGTGGCCTTGGCAAGGCTGTTGCAGGAAAAAACCCCAGAAGTGCAATGCAGTGAGACACTCTCGCTCCTCCCCCACCCTACAGACATTACAGACATTGCCCCCCAACTCTGTTCGCTTCTATCCGCTGGCCTGGTCAAGCGGGTCTGACCAGCGCCGGATCAGTGGCTGCGGGATCAGATGGCTGCTTGCTGGGCCGGATTCACTTCCCCTGTGGCTATGTCGTGTATGTGCTTTTGTGTTGCTGAGGTGTTTTTCCTGTTCTCACACTGTACTCCCCAAGGAGCATAGTCTGGGGATAATTTTTTTCTCCTCCCTTTCCTCATGTAAATGCTGTATTTTTCTTCAATTCTACTTGCATTTCACTACTGATTATACTTGTATGATTGTGTATGTGACGAATAATAAAGAACCTAATACTGAGCCATTTAAACGTGATATTTTTTCACATTTATTCAAAAATTGCCACGGTATTTTTGACCATGGCACTACTTTTTAGGTGTCTACTTGCTTACCGTCTGAAAAAAAGGCGAATGTCCGCCTGTTCGTCCTTCTTTCTTTTAGCTCCTACCTTCATTTCATTTAAGCACCAGTGACAGTCGGACTGAGCTGTTTTTTCAAACGATGCCGCAAGCCGGGGTTTACGGGGGGGACATGTCCCCCCCAAAGTATATGGTGGTTACGCCCATGTTTGTTTGTAATGGAACAGTTGATATGTGATGAATATAAAAATATAAATATGATGGCTTTTATGTTCATCATGTTTGATGCATGAGAATGGCCATATAATTCTGTAGTGATCCTTTTTCTTAAAACCCACGATGCTTTGCGCAAATTATGGGATTAACTTCCAGTTAACTGCAAACAAACCGTAACACAGGTTTGCTTTATAACTCAACAATAAGCATTAAAAAAGGTACAATTAAGTAACATTATACTACTCCCTTGAACCAATGCAATGGCATTAACAATTGCTTTCAACATACCATGAATGCCTGGAAAGAGATGTAGGGTTTCCGGAGAAAAGCAGGAGTGCATTCCGTGAATTATTCATGGTTTATACCGAAATTAAATCGGGAGAGCAGACCACAAATGCGCAGTATTTGTTATCTTTATTCATTCTGTTACAAAGGAAAAATGGAAACAATGAGGAGGAAAATAATGCAGCAGACTGAGAAGAGCTCTTGCCATAGATACGCTTTTTATGTCATGCCACATTAAAATACCAAACGTTACATTATTATTCTGACGTCTGGAAATAGAACATGAAGGAAAACGTGCAGCTCATTCCGTCAAACTCACAATAAAGGATTGTTTGTAGCTCAACTTTGTGATTTGAACTGATTTGTTTCAGACTTTTTGAGTGGAACCTCCCCAAAAAACAGAAGTGTCTCCCATAATTAAAACCAGCAGACTGACAGACTCGTTAGGAAAATGGTGGATAGTGAGAATACAGAGCTCGTCCTCTAAGAGGAAAAACTTATCAGTTTTATTCAGAAGCTCAAACTGTGTAAAAAAATAAAATGCAATTTGGTGCTACTGATATTTAGATAATGAAATCATTAAATATCTCACAGTAAAGAGGCACGTACTATGACTTTAAAGGGGATGTTGAATCTAAAAGGATATTAAAAGGCCTTATTTAAAATATATGAAATATATCAGTCAGATGACAAAAAGTTTTGATCAAGCTGATAATTTGGACACGGCCATTAATGTCTAAACCGCTGGCCACAAAAGTGAGTACACCCCCCTAAGTGAAAATATCCAAATTGGGCCCAAAGTGTCAATATTTTGTGTGGCCACCATTATTTTCCAGCACTGCCTTAACCCTCTTGGGCATGGAGTTCACCAGAGCATCACAGGTTGCCATTGGAGTCCTCTTCCACTCCTCCATGACGATATCACGGAGCGGGTGGATGTTAGAGACCTTGCGCTCCTTCACCTTCCGTTTGAGGATGCCCCACAGATGCTCAATAGGGTTTAGGTCTATCAGTCCATCACCTTTACCCTCAGCTTCTCTAGCAAGGCAGTGGTCGTTATCATGTTGGGATACTGCCCTGCGGCCCAGTCTCCGAAGGGAGGGGATCATGCTCTGCTTCAGTTTGTCACAGTACATGTCGGCAGCACTCATGACTCCCCAGACCATGACACTCCCAAAAAAAGTTTTGATCACGCTGATAATTTGGAGGCCTTTACAGAATTCATGCATCAAGTACTGTATGATATACAGTGGGCTTTATAGGTTTCGGTGAATATGATGATGGCATAATGGACTTACCTGATGACTTACCCTTTCTACATTTCTGGGGTTATTAGAAGAGGACGTCATTATAGTTGGGTAAACTTCTAATATGGGAGAATACAGCAATTAATTAATTGTATAACTTATGTGGTCCCATTTGATCAAATTGTTTTTATCGAAAAGAAAAGCTTATGAACTTAATATTAATACAAACTATAATGCATCTGATATATATAGTGATACTAAAATAACACTGCTTTCAATTTTTTTTCTTATTATTTTGTAAAGTCATTGAAAGTATATTGTGGACTTTCACAAAAATCATATATGTTGAAGCCACCCATGTCTTTCATTCCAGTGGATTTCTTGTTTTTGGTTATAAATATAATTTTCTCAAAATACAAACTACAAAACATTGTTTTGAAGATAATTTCCATGTACAGAGTTCTAGATTGAAACTCTAGATGGCGCAGTCTGATAGGTATAAATCAATCTGACCTAATGACATCATTATCACATGGCACAGCTGATTGGTTCTCTCCTGTATCGGTAGCCAATGAGCTCGCTGCTCAACATTCAAATATATGACTAGTGCTTGCTGTAGCAAGTTTGCAGAGTGCTCCAGAAACCCTCCACCTTCCCCAGCTCCACCTGTATAGATATTCTACGAGGTGATTCATGTATGCTATATGGGGTTGTTCATGTATGTTTTCATTTGCAGCAGCAGTATTTCGTACATGCTCATAGCAGCATGCTGTGGATGTACTGGCAGTAGCACGTCTTGATACCTGCTCTGCAGCAGCAGCGTAGCAGATCTATTCTGCCAAGACCAAATATTAACATTGTACATTACCATGCCAATCCCTCTGAGTATTGTCATGACAGAACTATTGTTATTTTGATGTTGTATGTCCTGAATAGCGGCTAGTCTCCATCTCTCTGTCTTTTACCCCTCTGCGTTAACACTACTTTTCCACAGCACTGTATTAATATCTATAGGATCTATAGGATTTGGATTGATTGGGAATATACTGGATATTATGCAAATGTTGTACAGTATATTTTTGTGCATGCATGTTCACTGCATTTATCATTTTGTCTTGTTTTATTATTTTACACAGCATGTAGAAAAGTATTTCACTATCATAAGAACAAGCTTTGAACTTTGCTTTGGGAGCCAAGCGGCAAATATTTAAAACTGATGAAAACTACACTGTCATTCAAACCTGAGCATGACCTGCTTTGTCAGAGAAGCCAAGCTGTCGTCCTTACATGACTCAGTGGCGGTTTTCTCATTTTGTTATGTTTCTCATTTGAATGAATACGCCTGTGCATGACAAATCAACAATCTGCTCCAGTGCTCACATCATCTGTTGACTGAGGTTTTGATTGAGCCATTGTTTACTGTCATCTTGTCTTTTCACACAGTCTCATATGAAAACAACTGAGATCTTTATTATGTCGAGATGTGTTTTCTGGTTGAAATGATGCTTGTTCATTGCACACCATAGCAGGTGAATTGGCTCTGAGCGTGCCTCAGGTTAGAAAGCATGAATTGATAGTCCTCCAGTTGAGACAGACTTAGTTTAGGACGATTGGCCTGTACACTTCAGTAGGTTATAATTCTGCACCATGTATATGACCTAGAGGAAAAACCATATGATAGAGTGTGAACCATTTTCAGAGAGGACTAGCTGCTGCAGAGGGTAGAACATGAAAGCAATGCATATTTTTAAATGATTACATTAAAAAAATAACTTGCTCAGCAATGGATCCACATGGAGGAATCATTATTATGGATTATCGACTACTATTCTGGGCAAAATGTATGTTTTAAAGTTAAAATCTCTCTAATTGATGGATTTTTATTTTTATTTTTACAAACACACAGATTTATTGTGATGTTTTTATCAGCTGTTTGGACTCTCATTCTGACGGCACCCATTCACCACAGAGGATCCACTGGTGAGCAAGTGATGCAATGCTAAGTTTATGCAATTCTGATGAAGAAACAAACTCATCTACAAAAAAAGCAGTTCAATTTTTTGGTGAACTATGCCTTTAAGCACAAAAAGAATGAGATTCTGTATTCCACTGTGCTGCTTTACCATTGATACAGAATTTAGAATCAAAACAATCCATTTTATAAGTTAGATTTTAGAACTGAATGTCAAAGCAAGCAAAACTAAATAAATAACAGTTTTGGTAAACTTACTGCATTTTGACATTGTATGGCAATATTGCTTTAAGACATACAATCCCCAAGCCCATCAATTTAAACAGCACCACCTGCATACTGTATGGTGTATATTGTGTATACAATGTATGCATGTGGCTTCAGATGAGACTGTAAGCATGAGAATGGCATAGGTTTTGGTTCATGCTATATGAGTCAGCGTGAAGAGCTTGTTTGCTGTGTGGGCTGCAGCTGTGAGACTCTCATCAGCCCAGCAGTGGAAAGGGCGACAGCAGTGGGGTGGGGTGATAAATGTCGGACAAATAACAAACCCCCCACGTACTTTCAGGATGAATGTGAGCTTGGGAAGCATGCAATTTCAGAACGCTCTCCTTCATTACAGTGCATTACATGTGGCAGCACTGTGCTACAGTTTTAGCAATGCAAGGACTCATTTCAATGTTTATTGTTTTAAAGTTTATGACCTGACCATCAGAATTATGCCCATTACAGGAAGTTGCTGAATTAATGAAGAAAACCCTTAGCTTTTAAATGTGAACTCTCAGAGGTCAGGAACAGGTGACCTGCAGAGTCTGAAAAACAGTAATTTAATTGGCTATTGACCTTACCCTTCAGAAATAAAAGGCTTACGCAAAAAAAAGCAATACACAATAATGTGTATTTCAAATGTTTTTCAAGAGACCCTGAAACTTTGAAGCATGAAATAAATGTAATTTCCATTTGTTAAAATTCTCATTTAGATCCATACTGTTGTATAATTAAGATGGGATATGAGTGTTTATTGCATTTAACATTAGTGCAATTGTAAAATATTATATAAAATAAGTAATTTACAGAAGAGTAGATCAGAAATGTGTTGGAGTGAATTATTTATTCAAATATTAAAACACGTCCTCCAAAATACATAAACATGCTTTTTTAGGGGGAACTTAAAGTTAAAGATATCACGGTGGTAGACTTTAACTGCCCTGAAATTATACATTGTAAGTCTCTTTGAGAAATAAAGAGTTTATAAAAAAAAAAAAAAAATAGTAGTCTACCAAAACCATATTCAGTGAGGTCAGTTCTTTACAAAATAAATTATAAATGATCTGTCTGTATACATACATACATACATACAGGTGCATCTCAATAAATTAGAATGTGGTGGAAAAGTTCATTTATTTCAGTAATTCAACTGAAATTGTGAAACTCGTGTATTAAATAAATTCAATGCACACAGACTGAAGTAGTTTAAGTCATTGTTTTTTTAATTGTGATGATTTTGGCTCACATTTAACAAAAACCCACAAATTCACTATCTCAACCAATTAGAATACTTCTTAAGACCAATAAAAACATTTTTTTAGTGAATTGTTGGCCATCTGGAAAATATGTTTATTTACTGTATATGTACTCAATACTTGGTAGGGGCTCCTTTGCATTAATTACTGCCTCAATTCGCGTGTCATGGAGGTGATCGCACTGCTGAGGTGGTATGGAAGCCCAGATTTCTTTAACAGTGTCCTTCAGCTCTTCTGCATTTTCGGTCTCTTGTTTCTCATTTTCCTCTTGACAATACCTCATAGATTCTCTATGGGGTTCAGGTCTGTGAGTTTGCTGGTCAGTCAAGCACACCAACACCATGGTCATTTAACCAACTTTGGTGCTTTTGGCAGTGTGGGCAGGTGCCAAATCCTGATGGAAAATGAAATAAGTATCTTTAAAATGCTGGTCAGCAGAAGGAAGCATGAAGTGCTCCAAAATGTTTTGATAAACGGGTGCAGTGACGTTGGTTTTTAAAAAACACAGTGGACCAACACCAGCAGATGACATTGCACCCCAAATCATCATAGACTGTGGAAACTTAACACTGGACTTCAAGCAACTTGAGCTATGAGCTTCTCCACCCTTCCTCCAGACTCTAGGACCTTGGTTTCCAAATGAAATGCTCTCATCTGAAAAGAGGACTTTGGACCACTGGGCAACAGTCCAGTTCTTCTTCTTACCTTTAGCCCAAGTAAGATGGCTCTGACGACAACTGTAGCCAAATACCTTGACACGTCTGTGTGTGGTGGCTCTTGATGCCTTGACCCCAGCCTCAGTCCATTCCTTGTGAATTTCACTCAAATTCTTGAATCGATTTTGCTTGACAATCCTCATAAGGCTGCGGTTCTCTCGGTTAGTTTTGCATCTTTTTCTTCCACACTTTTTCCTTCCACTCAACTTTCTGTTTACATGCTTGGATACTGCACTCTGTGAACAGCCAGCTTCTTTGGCAATGAATGTTTGTGTCTTACTCTCCTTGTGAAGGGTGTCAATAGGCGCTTTTCCACCGCATGACACGGCACGGTACGGTTCAGTACAGTTCACTTTTGGGGGGTTTTCCACTGGGTACTGTACCTGGTACCTGGTACTTTTTTAGTACCACCTCGGCCAGGGTTCCAAGCGATTCGTACCGTTACCAAAACGTGACGTGTAAACTCTACTGATCACTGATTGGCCGGAGAAAATCGTCATTACTGCATCACTGAACTTGCGACACGAGACCCTACTCTACAGCTCGATCCGCTAGATTTAAATCAGCACAGCCAGTGAAGGATCGGACGCAACTTCTGTTTAAACATACGCACATTTTTGCATCAACCACAAAATAGCAGTGTCGTTGTCGGTTGAGGAAGTTCAGACGTTCCTTTCGTTGATCGCCGAGGAGCGGATCCAGCGAGAGATTAATGGGGCGACGCGGAATGAAAAAGCCTTATGTATATTTTTTGAGTATGTTTCTGTTTATATGTTTACCTTTTGTATCTGTGTTTTGCTTCAATTAAAAACAATCTGATCGAATAAGTGTACCTCCAGACTATATTAAATATGTATTATTGTATGAGCACGTAATGAACCTCTTGAAAAAGACAAATGATTGATGTCATGATTATACAAACCAACACATAAATAAAAAAACAAGGGATACTTTGAACATTTTTAAATATTATTCAAAAGTTTATTGATAATTCACAGAACATTCTACAAGAATAGTTTACTATTTAAGTAATGCACGCACGCAGCACACCTGCACGAACATCCCTGCCCTCCTCCTCTACAGCCCGTGGCACTGCCACCACAGTCTTTGCTGCTGGGGGTAAATCCCAAGCATTCTCATAGGCTTGTCCATTGCTGTTAAAAACATCCACATGCCAAAAATAAATAACACAATTCCGTCGATATGCTCCTTTGTTGTGTGTTTGTTTGTGGCGCGTTCACGATGATGTCACTGCAGTTAGAGGCGGCGCAACTCTAACGACACGTGAATAATCCCGCCCAATCTAAAGCGGTACTAAACTGCGGTGGAAACGCAAACCGACCCGAACTGAGCCGTGCTGTGCCATAATGAGCCGAGCCGAGCCGAGCCGTACCACGCAGTGGAAAAGCGCCATGTGATTGTCTTCTGGACAACTGTCAGATCAGCAGTCTTCCCCTTGATTGTGTAGCCTAGTGAACCAAACTGAGAGACCATTTTAAAGACTCAGGAAACCTTTGCAGGTGTTTTGAGTTGATTAGCTGATTGGCATGTCACCATATTCTAATTAGCTAAGGTAGTGAATTGGTGGGTTTTTGTTAAATGTGAGCCAAAATCATCACAATTAAAAGAACCAAAGACTTAAACTACTTCAGTCTGTGTGCATTGCATTTATTTAATACACGAGTTTCACAATTTTATTCGATTTACTGAAATAAATTAACTTATCCACAACATTCTAATTTATTGAGATGCACCTGTACATACATACAGTGGTCAAATTGTAAAAATATTAAAGGGGGATAGTGGGGCTGGGGGCCTGTAGCTAAACTTACACAATGTTTACAAAACAGGTCTAATTTTTAAACACATTTTTATTTGGTAAAATATGCTTTATTAAATTAACCATAAAAACAAAACACGTCTTAAGCATGTAATTTTTAAGACAATCATGAAATTTAAAGGAATAATTAATTCATTGACAATGAAGTCTTTGACTACCATCAAATATTTGGTTAACTACCTTTTTCAGAATATCTTGTTTTGTATTCAACAGAATAAAGAAATTCATACTGGATTGAAACAACTTGAGGTTACTAAATGATGATAACATAAATTTTTGGGTGAACGATTACTTTAACATACACTATATCATAATAGTTTCCACAATGGTTCATAGCTGTGATCTTGTTGCTCAGATTTTCTTATCCGTGCCCTGCAATTGTCAGCTACATTTACATTTATGCATTTAGCAGACGCTTTTAACCAAAGCGACTTACAGTGCATTCAGGCTATACAGTTTTTGTCAGTATGTGTTCCCTGGGAATTGAACCCACAACATTTTGTGCTGCTAACGCAATGCTCTACCACTGAGCCACAGAATCCAGCTAAGCAGTGACTTTTGCTGAATCCATGACCTCGCATATTGTCTTGGTGAAAACTACTCTAGTGGAGGCCCAACACACTTAATGAAGTGTAGCGCTGAAAGACTTGGAAGCGCTAGGCTTGACCTTGCCATGTTATTTAAAATGTTAATCTGGCTAAAGACACGTTAACACTCTGCTGTGGAAACAACCAGTGTGTTTATCATCTGCAAGAGGGGTCTCAGCTCTTTGGGAGGTAAGCACTACCTGTGGTCTTAACATTATCAATGTATTCCCTCATGCCTCTCTGAATCCCTTGCTGTTGTGGAGCTACAAATATACAAATACAAATTAAGCTCAGACGAGCTTTATTTGTCACATACACAATTACACAGAGTATAATGAGGAGTGAAATGTGTTCTCTGCATTTAACCCATCCAAGTGCACACACTTGGAGCAGTGGGCAGCCGACTGTGCAGTGCCCGGGGAGCAGTCGTGGACTTCCTGCCAGAGCTGGGATTCGAACCCACAACCTTGGGTTTCCTCGGGTTTCAAGTCCAACGCTCTATCCATTAGGCCACGACTGCCGGAAAAGGGAGCTGGAAAGGGAGCAGAGTTCCTTTGAGGTCCACACGGACCTCTGCTGTCATCCATGGCTTCTGGTTTGCTCGTGTGGTTATGGTCTTGGTGACTGTCACATTATCAATGCACTTTTTGATGTAAGCAGTCACAGTTTCAGTGTATTCCTGCAGGTCTGTGTGATTGTTATAGGAGGCCGCCTCTTTAAATATGTTCCATTCTGTGTCCTGGAAGCAGTCCTGCAGTGCTGATGTGGCATTGTCTGGCCATACCATGATCTGCTTTTGAACCAGTTTGGCAAGTTTGAGAAGTGGTCTGTATACTGGGATTAGCATAATAGAGATGTGGTCTGAGTAACCGAGGTGGGGGCGGGGTTCCGCTTTGTGTGTGTTTCACTGCTGTATAAACAAAGTCCAATGTGTTGTTTCTTATTTGCAAAGTTCACATGTTGGTAGAACTTTGGCAAAACTGTCTTTAAGTTAGTGTGGTTGAAGTCGGGCTATGATGAAAAAGCCGTGTTAATTGGTTGTTGTTCGCTAATGGCGCTGTACAGTTCACGGCGCCCTTAGCCTTTGCACACAGGGAATGTACACAGCGACAATAACAATGGACCTGAACTCCCGCGGCAGATAGAACGGTCGACACTTCACAACCATAAACTCCACCAGCGATGAACAGTGTTTTGATAATACTGCAGCATTGTTACACCATTCTTTTTTGATATACACACACAAGCCGCCTCCGCGAGTCTTACCAGACAGTGATGAATCTCTGTCCGCTCAGCAGCAGGTTAGTCCGTGCAGCTGAATGGCGGAGTCCAGGATGTTGTCATTTAGCCATGTTTTAGTGAAAACAAACACACAACAATCCCTTGTCTTGTGCTGTGTAGACCGATTGAGTTGAATTAAGTCCAGTTTGTTTTCCAGAGAGCGAACATTTGAGAGCCTCACTGATGGAATCGTTGGTCTAGTGGGGTTAGCCCTTAGCCTAGTTCGTATACCTCGATGCTTGCTGTGCTTCTGTCCCCTCTCACACCGCCGGCGTCGCCGCTTTGTGCGAGTAGCGTCTATAGGCGAGGCCGTAGTCTCGGGGTTCGGCTTCAGCAGCAGACAGAGGCCTTGTAGCTTCTCAGTAGTCACCGGCGAAAGCTGATGTTTGTACACACTGCCGATTTCCAGAAGGCTCTGGCGATCATAGATGTGTTTCCAAGGGTTTGTCTGATGATTTTGTGATAAAGTGAGACAGTTTGAAGATGAGGAGACGAGACGAGACTAACAGACATAAATACACAGTTTTTTGGACTGCTGCGTAGCCGCTGCGTCCGAACGCGCCTTCATCTTAACGGAGTATGTTCTGTGGATACCTCCCCTCCCCAGGCCACCTTGAAAGACCTGCCATTGAGATAGAATTCAAACCAACGAAGTGGTTTTTTGCACAAGACTTGTCAGAGTGTAAAGTTCTTCCCATGTCTATTCCATTTAAGACCTGCAGGTCAATGTCAGTTGGCAGATCTTCCTTATTTGAAAATTTTGTAAACCGCATGGGAAAACTCTATCGGTGGTCAGGAAATGATCCTCATCATTTCAGTGGTCAATGTTTCTAACTGACAATGACCTCATAACTGACAATTTGAGAATCTTATGAAACACATTTTAGATGTCAAGTGTATTACGATTGCCGTGCCTAATTTGAATAATTACAAGTAGATTACCACCCAACACTGGTTTACTGCTGCCAAGTTTAGGGCTCTGAAGTTCTGAACATCAGATTTAAGAATGATCACACCTTCTTACCCTACTCTTGCTGCCTCAGTTGCATCCTTTCCCATTTGATCCTGACAATGGCTTTCATCTGGGGAGGATGTGAGAGGGACCAATTATATGCAGGGTGAGCCCTGCCGGAAGCAAGAGGGATGGACTCATAGAGGTCAGCCCAGGTTGGATAATCGTTCCAACGGTCTAATGTACAGCCTCAGCACTATTATTAGGGCTAAGAGCGTTCTTGAAGAAACAAGCAGAGCCTGAGAGTCAGAACTGGCAGAACCTGGTGAAGGTAGACCACGCTTAGGTGTGGCCACCAAAGCATACAAAGAGTTTTTCTGACTGCCTGAAGGGGGCAGAACGCTCAACTGGGCAGACAAGGTTAAACTCCTGGTCCTCCTCAGAAGGATGGAGTGCAGAGAGAGTAATAACCTGGGCTCTAAATGGGGTGTAGAGCAACTTCGGGACATTGTCTTGGCTTTAGGACGATCTTGGATTCATTAGGCCCAAACTCTAGACACGCAGAGTTTATTGAAAGAGCCTGCAAGTCAGCCCCTCGCTTAACCGATGCTAGTGGATGTGAAACTAAAGGTCCTTCAGATCCAGTGAAAAGAACCAGTCCCTTGGGTGAATATGCGAGAGGATCTGCTTCAGAGAAGTCATTCTGAACGGACATTTCATGAGGGCGTGGTTCAGTAGTCTGAGATTGAGGATGGGCGGAGGCCGCCTGCATTTTGGGATGAGGGATGAGGAAGCGGCTGTGGAAGCCTGACTCGCTCTGAGCTGGCGGAACTGTCTCACGGCTCCTTTTGCCAGCAAATGATTTACCTCGGCTCAGAATGTGAGCTTTCTGCAGGTGGAGACCAAGTCGCTGAACCACAGTGGTCTTCGAGTGAAATAGAGTGTGTAACGCTGGGGCCGCTCATTGTAATGAGGGGCGGTGATTCTCATGTTTAAAAAAAACACTGGCGGATCAGAGTTTTGCGGCAAGAGTAAGCACGCAGGCTCTTGAGCCAGCGTGGGATTGTTCAAAACCGGTTACTTAGATCCTTGGCTCTGTTGTTTCATTCTCCGAGCTTTGCTGAGAGAGTAGAAATGGGTGAGCGGAGCTGGCTTTATTGAGAAGGTCAGCGAGTGGAGAAGAGCGAGACTCATACTCTGAGTGAGCATTCCATCTCAGTGAGCGTGCAGTTTCTGTGGGCGCACCCATACAGGCAACGTGCTCACTGCCCTTCTGCATCGTGCAGGAATCTCGCATAAGCCACACTCGCAGTGCGACATTTGCAACGTTGCTGGAGATATGCTCTTCTAGAGAAATTGGCTTTTTAGACTAACCGGATGGCCGCAGGGGGATGAGGCTGGCATCTGCGTTTGTCACTGGAGCAGCTCGAAGAGCAGGCAGAACAGCGAGAGGGCACAGAGGAAAAGGCAGCTTCTATTCGCAGCGAGGCATTTCTGGCAAGCGCCTTCAGTTCCAGTGTCAGCGAAGGGAAGATCGTCATCGCTGAAGGAGAGTTGATCTGATATTCTATGGCGAAATGCCTGCTTATATAGCCAGATGGCCCGCCCATACTGGTGGGCTCTGGCTTTTACCGCATTGGTTAGTTTTTAATACTGCACGAACTAATGGCCGTGCAGTTACACTGCGTGATTGACAAAGTCTTCAGTTCTCGGAGAAAAAGCAGTTTTCCCCATTAGCATCTAGCGATGCAGTACGATTGAAATATCGAAAGGGAACTAGATTTTTACAAGAATTTCCTTTGCTTTGTGTAATTTATTCTAGTTTGTCATTGATCCATGTGTAAATGATTGAGATAATTGTGTAAATGACTGATAATTGTTTAAATGTGTGTGTCTATAGGCAATGGGCCACATCATGACAGGCACTGTGTGTATGACGACAGTAACATGGTGGATGGGGTATACTGCCATCTGATTGGTCACTGGATCGAAGAGATGGGCCACACAGATGAGATGAAACACACTACCAACTTCTACTACAGCATAGCGGGACAGCAAGCCATCCACTTCTCTCAGTATGTGTGAATAATTTCCCATCGATCATGAGTTTTAATGTGAAGTCACATATGCCTTTGTATGGCAAAATTCATATAAGAAATCAAGTCATTTCAGTACAATCTGTGTGAAACTTTGCATGAGGGCAAAGTTTCCTGAGAACGAGTTTGTTTCTTTATCAGAACAGATTCAATTTGGTGAAATTTAAAGTTAAGGTGGCTTAACATTGGATTTGTTTCTTACAAAAGTGCAGATTTTTACTTTGCAAGATGTTAACTGATGGACTGGAGTGGTGTGAATTACTTGTGGATTATTATTATCCTCAAATAACATTTGAGTCCCTTCTCGTCTTGCAATGCGGGTCAAGCGACAAAAGGTTTGTTCAACTTTATGCAAATGAACAGCACATTTTGTGAACGACAACCAATACTGAGTGAAGAATCTGTCAGGCACTCACACGTCACCGTCTCGAGTGCACGCAAGATTTGCAAGTTTTAAATGATTTGACTGTAATGACATAAAAATTAAGCGTGGAAAATAAACTGTTGGCAGTCTAAAGTGAGTTTGAGTTATACATTGATGGTTCGTATTGTTAATTATATGATGCATTGAGAAGTTTGGCACTGTTTAATGATTTAATGCACTGAGCACTGCGGTAGTTTATTTAACAACACTCTCCAACAGCAGAATGCTAATTTTATTTATTTTAAGTCTAAGTCCTAGTCAGATTTGAATGATATCTTAGTTTTACCGGCTAAATATAAATAGATTGTGATTGCATTTTGTAAAGATATGTCCAGACGTGCAGTCTACCAATAACATTAGAGCGACAGCAGTAAGGACGCCCACAAGCGTCTTCACAGTACAGAGTCTAGCGACATACAGCGAAAAAAATCGCTGGCGGTGTGAACGGGGTTTTAGTCACAGAAAAACGGTTCGTTGACAAATATTTTTCGTAGTAGTCTTCGTTGACATTAACACTGTATGGATGGGATTTATCAGTGAACACAGAATATCACACACATGTTCTACAATAACTGCTCAGTTCTATAAGATGAGAGTGTGGGTTGATGTTCTTTCATTAAGAAACAGTTTGCCTAAAAATCAAAACCATAAAAGCCTTTCTTTAGTGAAGCATAAAATAAGTATAGCAGAATGTTCAAACTGCTCTTTTACATGCAATGAATGAATGAATGGTGATTAGAGTTGTTTGGAACACTGTATTGGCCAATCAGCACTCAGAACCACTGACAGTCCCCACAGAGCAGGGGTGTTTAGTCCAGCTCCTGGAGGGCCACCATCGGGCAAAGTTCAGCTTCAACACACCTGCTTGTAGAGTCATCCTCTTGACCATAATTAGCGGGTTCATGTGTGTTTAATTAGGGCTGGAGCTAATCCTGACAGCAAGGTGGCCCTCCAGGAGCAGGATTGGACACCCCTGATATAGAGCAAATTTAAGTGTCTTGATCAAGGGCACAATGCTGATAACAGACCATAATATGAATCGCTCTATATTAAGGATTACCAGCCCAGAACATGAGACACTAAGCTACCGCTATCCTATTATGCCTATTTTTTCTTTTATCTCTCTGTCTCCCTCTCTCTCTAAATTAAAACAGTATGCTTTTTTATTCGTTTTATATTCTGAAAACTGTGTGAGAGTAATTTCATTATACTGTAAAATTAATAAGGCACTTATTAACAGAGAGTTTCTCAAAAATGGAGGCCCTAATAGTTTCATTCACTGCCATTGCTAATGGTCTCATTCACTGTCATGCTTCTCTATGAAATGTATTAGTAGCAATTGTCCCAATCTTGTAGTAATTTTTAAGATAAGGATCACTATTACTAGTATTACTCATACTTAAAACTTGGAATTTAAACCATACTTCAACGCTTATGTAATTTGGCATCTTTTGTACTGAGAACTTTGTTTTTCATTGACAGTGATTTTTTGTTGTTGTTAGCCACCATTACTGCATTTTTATCATTTTCACACAACTTTCATGCCCCTTAGAATATTTTGTTGTAAGAATAATTGAACATGCAGTATGTCAAAAGAACAGAGCCTCTGCATTTAAATTAAACCATTTTATTCTAGCTTCATGCATTTGTCAACAAATGAATGTGTGGGTAAGTTCAATTAAAAAAGCAACAGTTTGAAGAAAAAACTGAGAAAATCGTGTTTTTGTCAAAGTCTACAGCTGCGTCGCGAAGTTAAGGGCATGCACTTCGAAGGCTGCATATTTCAAAGGCCACACCTCCGGAGTGCATGAAGGATGCTCCGCTTTTGCAGGATTTCCTAATTGTGCCTCCAGGGGTTCCCGATTACCACTCCTGTCGCAAAACAACGTCCTGACAAATATTTTTTTCTGAACAATACTGTATACCTTTTCTTTTACTGTCAATACCTTAAGTATATTAGAGTATGCAAGATAATACGTTTACTTAAATGATAGTTTATCCTTTAAATAAAGTAAGTAAAGGATAGTTTAAACTGTACTCACCTCCGAGTTATCCTAGGTTTGGAAATTTCATTTTTGGGTGAGCTATCCCTTTAACTATGTTTAACTTAAGTGTTACTGTGGCTCAGTGGTTAAAGCATTGCGTTAGCAGCGCAAAGGTTGTGGGTTCGATTCCCAGGGAACACATGTACTGACCAAAAAATGTATAACCTGAATGCACTGTATGTCGCTTTGGATAAAAGCGTCTGCTAAATATGTAACTAAGGTTTTAAATATGACTAGTAGTTTTTCCCGAATGTGGTATTAGTAGCTACTAAAAGTAGTTTACTAAATTACCCCAATATTTCTTCTAATTACTTTGTCATAGCTCTAAACAATTTCTCTTTTCCTTCTTTCTGTATATTCAGACCAGACCCCTGCACTGCAGGATAGAGCTGAATGTGCCAGTGCTGGGCAGGTTTTAATGGTTTTCGGCTGAGCAGGGAGGCCCTGACACACTACAGTCACTGAACTGTAGAAGAGGTTGGAGGAAGAGTGTGCCATGTTCACACCAGAGCATTGTGAGAGACTAGTGATGTACTGTGGCCGCAGATGTGCTGAAGTCATTTAAAGGAGGGGCCTCTACACCTCCAAATATAATTGCTGTAGCCTTCAGATTTGTTCGTTGCGTTGTAATCATTCTTTTTGCTACAATCGTTGCTGTGCTCTAATTTGTATTACTTTGTTTTCCATAAAATAAAGGGTTTTTTGTTGAAGTGTGTTGGTTAATTTGTAAAACAGTGTTCTACTAACATGGTATAACAACTACAATGTAATATTTTCAGTGATGAAGATTACATTATTTCTGGAAAAAATCAAGTGTCCATATAGTAAACTGTTCTCTACTGTATGTTTTGATCACCCTCTGAATCACATCCAGATGTAAGCTATCTCCCAAAGCGAAGGGCACGCACTGTGAAGACCAGATTTGAAGTGCGATTGTGTTACAGTTTCACAACATAAGCTGTCCCAATTCAGGATGTCCCCTCCGAAGTCCGCATTCCAAGGCCGATTGCATCACCGCGGTGCGACATAGGCTGTCGCGGTTCGAAAGCGACTTCAAATGCGCCCTCTGTTTCCCAGGAAAATCTGATGGACACTTCGCACCGTACCCTACACTCTTAAAAATAAAGGTGCTTCACGATGCCATAGAAGAACCTTTTTGTCTAAATTGTTCCATATAGAACCTATAATATCCGACAAACCTTTCAGTTTCACAAAGAAACCACCAACCAACAAAAAACCCTATTAACCTAGCAGCCAAAGATTACTCATAATTTAGAAACACAAGTCCTATTAAAAAGGAACACTTCTGAATCAAAGTAAAGTCTCTCAGTGAACAACAGATTAAAGATATATTCAACTTAACTTGCAGCCTTTGCCAACTCTTAAATCCACAGATAGTAACATCTAATTACCCAGAAGCATTAGATTTTTTTCTTGATTTGTTCCTCTTTTTAATTGTGTGTGTGTGGTTTCAACAGCACTCTGTAATTAGCTCAACGACTCTAAATCTCTCAACTCCTTTGGCAATGAGCTCGAAGTGCTTGTTTCGTTTGACCTCGTTAGACTTTGTTCTAACGGCAACATTTTAAAGTGGAGGTGGATAAAACTCTGGGTTATTGAGTCTAGTGAAGGGGAATCCATTAGAGTAATGGCAGATTTACAGTGTCCAAGAGGCTGGTGTAACTCCAAGAGAGCAGAGATGTTGTCTTCTTAAGACAGAATGCACAGCCATCTCAATAAAGAATAAAAATTGGGAAGACACAGAAAGACTTTAATCAGGTGAGTATCAGTAACAGTACAAGTTCACCCCAAAAAACATTTACTCACCCTTGTGTCCCAAATCTGTATGCCTTCTCTACTCTGTTTAAACACAAAAGATGTTCAGCGGAATATCTAAACTTTTCTTCTAGTCATTTAAGAGTTTTAAGTGAGGAACAGACCAAATTGAAGTTGTTCTTTACTGAAAAGTTTGTTCTTTGCCATAAATTGGGTTACTTCAGAAGTCATATATTTCCTGGAGCCCTTTTCTGGCCTTAAAGAGAAAAAAAGAGAAAAAAAAACATTTCCCCCCCCCAGGGAACACACATACTGATAACAAATGCATAGCCTGAATAATTCTAATTCTGTAAGTCGCTTTGGATAAAAGTGTCTGCTAAATGCATAAATGTAAATGTAAAAAATATATATATATATAGACCAAAAAGTTCACTTTACAATAATTCTGAACAATATACAGTACTTCAAAATAATGTACTTTAGCAAACTAAATGTAATGTTTGGACACTTAATATCATGTTAATTGCAGTTAAATAAAAATGTATGAATGTTAAAAAATTATATTAAAAGCTATTAGCTGAAATTATGTGTGGTTTTTGATCCACTTACATCTTTACATGTAATATGATATTAATATGCTAATTTAAATACATTTGTATATAATTGCTGTTAAAACCTGTATAGTATGTCATATATTTAAATATATTTGTAATTACACATTTGTAATAGTTGCAATTTAGTACATATAGAGTATATTAACGTTAAGTGTAATATAAAATAACACACTACAGTTAAAATGCATAAAAGTCCTTTACATGTGCTATAGTATGTTAGTCAATACACCAAAATAAGTGAACTTCTTGAAAGAATGACAAAAGATTATTAAAACATAAAGATTTCAAATGTACTTTACATTTTTTTAATTGAAATTACAAAGTGCATTTTAAAATTGTACTTAAGTGTTGAGAAACCGTATTAAAAGCATTTAATTGTAAGTGTCTTTTATTTAAAGGGGCATAACACACACAGTTTCACACAATCTTGAGTACCTATAGAGTAGTACTGCATCCTTCATATCTCCAAAAAGTATTTAGTTTGATCATATTTATAAAAGAAAGAGACAGCTTTACGATTCTCTCTGAAAACAGCCGAGGCGCGCCGTGGGCGGAGCTTAAGAGTGACGAGCACTTGAGCGCCGATCGCCAACGAAACATACATTAGATGCCGTTTCTCTGACCGTCTGCAGTTCTGAATCATGACCGGGATCTTTCATAGCTGGGACTGCTCCATCTTTCAGTATCAAATGATGTGCAAATCCAGCGTCGAACTGGGCCTTGTTTATAAAACGTTCATCAACAAACACACTTGAGAAACTCTGTTGCTGCCGGAAAAAACAAACTTCATCCACTGTTCACATAACGCTGGTTTCTTCGGGAAGCTGAACATGATCATCTTTCCCTCACAACCAAAACCAGACTTCTTTAGATACATTCTTCCCGAGCGAGTCTCGTGCAGCAGTGAATGAAGCTGTTGATGCTCCGGTCGATGTGTGCACGGGTGCGCTCTTCCGGGAGAAATGCCCGTAAAAGAAGCACCACCCTCCATTACGTCATGAAGAGCAACGATCAAAAACAACTTTCCGAAACCCGGAGGTGTGTATTTCTGTTATACATCCAAATAGTTTTTTTGAAACTCTGGCCATGTTTAGCATGATAATCCAACTCTTTAACAGTGTAAATAACTCAACATGCATGAAACAGCATTGGACCCCCTCTTTAATTAATTTTGTATTATCTGCAAGTACAGTTTTTTTTACATATAATTTGAAGTGCTCATGTAATTAAGTGCATGTCTTTTTCACCAAGGCTTGAAGGATGGGCTCGGATATGGACTGTGGATTTACACAAGCTTCAATGACAAGACTGAGAACTCAACAGAAAACTGCAGAAGCTAGAAAGCTGTGTTTCTTGTGTCAGATTTTTCTATATTTACAATAAAGTATGAGTCGATGTTCCTACTGTTCACTCCCACAGAAGTCTGTCATTGACTCTATAAGAAACTAACAACTGTAAAACTCAGGAAACAGTGTCTGTGTGTATCAATTAGAAAGTCTAATTCACACCAAATGGAGAGTAAAATAAACTGTGGTGGTTGAATGCAGTCCCAAGGAAAAATACAAGGACCATTTTTCTCCAGAATCAAGTAGACCTTGTTAGGCCTTTGACCACTAATTAAACACAATCTGTACTGGTCACCTTTGCTCAATTAAAATGCACTATACGTGCCCGCGTCTAATACAGAGCTCAAATACACACACAAACAATTAATTTACTGAGTTAAATACATACAAAGGAATACATTGCACACACCTCTGTGTACACCCATCTTGTACAGCAGCACCAAAAAGCATTTGGACAGTTGGCTACACAGGAAGATTATATACTTTGACACCAAGCTCCTGCCCTGCAGAGAATAGATCATACTCACCGCTCAGACCATTAACCTGCAGCAAATTCACTTTCCCTTCATCATCTCATTTATTCTTTCCCTCAAAGAGGCATGTGGGTTTGTGAGGTAAAATACATCTCTCACCTGATGTCTCTGACCTTCCTGCCTTCATTCCCTGGCTGTCAGTCTGTCTCTCACACCACTAAACACTCATTAGCATTTCCATTATTTAAGTCTGAAGCTCTCACATACACAACAGAGAGAGACTCCTGCAGACATGACTGTCTTAGAAATGATAGACACTGAAAATGGACATTTAAAACGATCTCCTCTCTTCTCTTTTCTTGTCTTGTCTTCTTATGTCCCATTATCTTTTTTCCTTTTCCCATCCATTTTTCCTTTCCTCTCCTTTCACACAGCACACTGATATAAACCCCTATACGAGTCACTGTCATAGGTTAACATATATAGCAACTAACAAGTATCATAAACGTTGATCATGCATGAGAGTTAGTAGATGCATGTGGTGCGATAGTGACCTTCTTGACTCTAAAAGCACAGATGGTTTTAACATGTCTCAGACACCTTTCATGAGAACGTTAAAAGTTCCAACTTACAACACTTTTTCCATAAAATATAACATTTGATTATATAATTTTTCAGATTAATTATTTCAAAACAAATACATATTAATTCTCTGAAAGTGAGTAAACGCCGTTGCTGCATTCCTGACATGGGTCAGACCCTCAATCACCTTTTAACATATATATAAAGAATAAATACATTGTTTTTAAGAAAACTATGATTACGTATTAATTATATAATAGAAGAGGGGATTGGAAAGGTCAGGGGTTTGTTTCAATGGCAAAAGGCACTAAAAAGTAAATCACTTCGCAGTAACACTGTCTGTGCAGCTGTTAAAGGCACATTTAGTTTATTACACTATATGTTTTATGATCTCTCCCTTATCAAACTGCCACATCTATTTCCTCCTTGCCCTGGGATCTCATGATATAACTATTAAGCTCAGGTGATCATATTACACCGGTGGCATATGAGGAATTTTCCACGGAAGAGTGCAATATTGATCAAACCAATAAAATTAATGTTTTTAATTGTTTTTTTTAATCTCTGTTCTACCATTCAATAAAAAAATAATGGTAACACTTTACTTAAAGCCTTTATGTATAATGCATATTATAATTATTCATAATGTGCTTTGTAATACATTATAATTAGTTAAATTTTATATAATGCTTTTCTGGGTACTCAAAGCACTTTACATAGAAGGGGGGAATCTCCTCATCACCACCAGTGTGCAGCATCCACCTGGATGATGTGACGGCAGCCATAGTGCGCCAGAACACCCTCCACACACCAGCTTACTGGTGGAGAGGAGACAGAGTGATGAAGTCAATCATTGTATGGGGATGATCAGGAGGCCATGATGGTCAGAGGACAATGGGGAAGTTTGGCCACGATGCCGGGGTTACACCTACTCCTTTTCGAATGACATCATGGGATTTTTAATGACCACAGAGAGTCAGGACCTCGGTTTAACGTCTCATCCGAAGTACGGTGCTTGTTGACAGTATAGTGTCCCCGCCACTATGCTGGGGTGTTAGGACCCACACAGACCACAGGGTGAGCACCCCCTGCTGGTCTCACTAACACCTCTTCCAACAGCAGCCTAGTTTTCCCAGGAGTCTTCCATCCAGGTACATTTACATTTAGTCATTTTGCAGACGCTTTTATCCAAAGCGACTTACAATTGGGGAATACATAAAGCGATTAATCTTGAAGAGGCAAACAGCCAGAGGAAGTGCCCCTAACACCAAGTCTTAGGCATTGTTCAAATAAGTACAAGCTAGCAAGGGAAGGAGAGAAAGGTAAAGAGAAAGATGAAGATATAGAAAAAGGGAAAGTATATATATATATTTTTTTTAATGATGAAGTCAAGTAGTGTTGAAAGTACTGGTACTGACAAGCTCAACCCTGCTTAGCTTTAGTCGGCAACCGGCCTTGGGCTACAGGGGGATATGGCTGCAAGATTATATCTTGTCGTACATAATTATAACCAAATTTAAAATGCATAGTGTAACAAATGAATTAATAAGTATTATAATGTATTAACTGTGGTTACAATTACGTATGTGATTGTACAATGCATTATAAGATGCATTACAAGGCATAATATGTTACTTTTATAATAATAAATACATTATATAATAATAATAACTACTTTTATAATGCACTATACGTAAAGTGTTACCAAAACAAATAAAAAAACTTTTTCTTATGCACATGTTCCTCCTCTGGCTGTCACTGGTTTGCTTGGTTTCCTCTCTCTCGTTTCTTTAGGGTGCTGCCGTGTGTCTGGTTGGGCAGCTGCCCTCGACGGGTCGAACATGTTACCCTAAAGCTGAAACAGGAGCTGGGTGTTACAGCAGTGATGAACTTTCAGACAGAATGCGACGTCATAAACAACTCACATGGCTGCCGGCGTGACCTCAGTCAGCCCATGAGCCCGGAGACCATGACGCACCTGCACAAAGACTGTGGCCTTTCCTACATCTGGATCCCCAAGCCAGACATGAGCACAGAAGGTTAGGCATTGATTTGTTTTAATGTGTAGACTACTAACACTAAAAAAGAGCCTCTATTTTTGGATATATGCATTGTAATTTTGCCCTCTGCAGGTCGCACACAGATGCTGCCGCAGGCCGTGTTCTTGCTCTATGGTCTGCTGGAGAACGGTCACACAGTATATGTTCACTGTAACGCAGGAGTGGGTCATTCCACTGCGGCCGTGTGTGGACTCCTAAATGTATGTGTTAGGCTGGGGACTCAGGAAAGTGCAGTACTACCTCACTGCCAGAAGGGCGGCAGTCTATATCGATGAAGAAGCACTGGTGAGGGCTGAAAATTACTTTCATATTAAGTTTGGACGACTCCGTCCATCTGTCTGCAATCCAGAGACATGAGAACAGTGCCCTCTTCTGGATGGGAGGACAAGGGGACTTCAGTTTAATAATGTCAAAGCAGTTAACTCCATTAAAATGGATTTCAATATTGTCGCACATTGATTACTAATAATCTAGTGTTTTTTAAAAAAAAACAATATGTAGTTTGTACACAGCCGTTCAAAAGTTTGGGATCATATAATGTAGAAGTTTCTTATGCTCATCAAGGCTGTATCTATTTGATCAAAAATACAGAAACAAACTATAATTTTGTGATATATTACCGCAATTTTAAATGACAATTTCTATTTGAATATACTTTAAAATAAAATGTATTTCTGTGATCAAAGCTGAATTTTCAGCATCACTAATCCAGTCTTCAGTGTCACAAAGAAATCAATGTTGGAAACAGTTGTGCTGCTTAATAATATTTTTTTGGACCTATGGTACCTTTTTCAGGATTTTGATAAATAAAAAGTAAAAAAATCATAGTGTTTATTCAAGATTTTATGTACTTTTTAGTGCTGCTTAATAATATTTTTTGGACCTATGGTACCTTTTTCAGGATTTTGATAAATAAAAAGTAAAAAAATTATAGTGTTTATTCAAGATTTTATGTACTCAATTACTACAATACTAAAAATGTTGGGGTCAGTAAACTTTTAAGAAATTAAAGGAACACTCCACTTTTTGAAATAGGCTCATTTACAACTCCTCTAGAGTAAAACGGTTGAGTTTTACCGTTTTGAATCTATTCACCACTGATCTCCAGGTCTGGCGGTAGCACTCTTAGCTTAGTTAGCATAGATCATTGAATCGAATTCGACCATTAGCATCTCGCTCAAAAATGACCAGAGTTTCGATATTTTTCCTATTTAAAGCTTGACTCTCCTGTAGTTACATTGTGTGCTAAGACTGATGGAAAATTAAAAGTTGTGATTTGCCAGGCTGATATGGCTAGGAACTATACTCTCATTCCAGTTTAATAATCAAGGAACTTTACTGCCGTACCATGAGTGCAGCATGTGTAATGATATTACGCAGCGCCTGAAAGTAGTCCCCAGCTAGGTAACTAGTTATGATCAAAATCACAACTTTTTATTTTCCGTCAGTCTTAGTTCACGATGTAACTAAAATATCAAAACTCTTTGGTCATTTTTGAGTGAGATGCTAACGGTCTAATCAGATTCAATGATCTATGCTAACCTAGGCTAAAAGTGCTCCCGCCAGACCCGGAGATCTGGTGAATGGGTTCAAAAATGGTAAAACTCAACAGTTTAACTCTTGAGGAGTTGTAAAATGAGCCTATTTCCAAAATAAGTAGAGTTCTTTAATACTATTATTAAGCAAGGGTGTGTTAAATGGATAAAAAAGTGATAGTACAGACTTATATTAGAAAATATTTCCATTTTGAACAAATACTGTTTATTCATCAAAGAAAATGTATCACAGGTTCAAAATATGAAGCAGCACAACAGTTTCAATACTGATAATAAATCATCATATTATACTGATTTCTGAAGATCATGTGACACTGAAGACTGGAGTAATGATGCTGAAAATACAGCTTTGCTTCACAGTAATAAATTATATTTAAAATATATTAAAATAGGAAACCAATATTAGAAATTGCAATAATATTTCAAATTTTTACAGTTTTTTCTGTATTTTCTGATCAAATAAATACAGCCTCGATGAGCACTCCATTAAAAAATCCTTCTCACTGATCCAAAACTTTTGAATGGCAGTGTATATTAAATTGGTTATGAGTAGTTCATACTGAAAAGAAAATTGAACTTTCCTTAACAATTTTTGTTTGCTAAAATGTAATAAACCCTCTTAATTTTGAACGTTGCACATCTCTGTAAATGATGCAATACCAAATGTTAACTAAACAGGATGATATTAGCTGTTTTTTTGCCAATAATCCTAATCGGTGATGCGGCACAGATGGCCTTGGTAACACATGCGTGTATTTCTCTGTTTATCCTTTGAAATGTTTGTGTTCACAGCTTCGCCTGGTTATTGTTCATTCATCTTGACACGGTCATTGTTTGAAAAGGCACCTTGAGGTAGTTTTCAATGCAGACTGCTAATGTGACGGTTATTGTTCGACTATCTGCCCCTTTTCTCCTTTAACATGCCACTTTCATTCATTTATGAATGTAACTCAATGTTCTTGTTCTATATTTAGCACAGCAATTTCCCTGCCCTTGAAACAAGCTACCATAATGAAAAGCACTTTCCACTTGACCTTTCAATAAACAAAGACTGGTGTCACCATGAGAGACTTTATGTGAAAATTGAAAAGTTTTGCAGCAGAAAAGAAAGAAAAAATGGATTAGTGGGTTGAATAGAAAGGTATCATTAACTAACCACTAGTCGAATACTGGAATAAATCACTGAGTGAGAATCACTGAGCACAAGATGGAAACAAGAGAAATATCAATACATGTATAATCATGCCACAAATATGAATCACTTTATTTATCAGAATTGGCATCATTTTCCTGGAAAAATATTTAAACATCCAAATATCAATAACACTAGGCCTTGCATTTACATAAACAGGCCTTTACTTTTATATATTTATATATATAAAAAAAATATTTGTTAAAAAATACAAATCCATAAAAAAATAAAGATACACTAACATGCAAATTATCCTAATATTTATTTGTTCTCAAGTAACGTGACTTATTATTATCAATGTTAATACTGATTCTATTAAAACGGAATTCTTTGATTAGTAGAAAAAATCCAAAAGAACAGAATTTATTGGAAATAATTTGTAACATTATAAATGTCTTCTCAGGGAATTTTAGTAGATTTTTCTGGTCCATGCTAATTAAAAGTATTGATATCTTTATTTCAATACATAAATAAAAATCGTTTTAAAAAACATATCTGAAAGTTTAGATTTTTTACTGGAAAACGACAAAGATAAAGAAAGAAAACCTTTCTTTTTTTATGTAGTCATCCAACCCTACAGTTAAATGTGTGTTTGCCGTAAGCGCTCAGGACAAAACAGAAGAGGAACATGGATGAGTCACCAAACTGTGGGCATTATTTCACACAGTAATGCTCACCCTGATCCACGGTTAGCATCTCACTTTCCACTTTGATATAAACACAGCCTCCACGCAGCAACACCACACCCCCTCTGAAGTGAACATACGGTACACAGTCTATTATAGGAACCAGATCAAGCAGCTATAAAGTCCTCATCTGATTCTTTCTGCCAGTGAAGTGTTTAATCACATGATCTTTTACTGAGAGATTGAGCTGGTTCAAAAGACTAATGTTATTCATCTATTTACGTAATCCTAATGCAGTCCTTTGTCCTGCGTCTCACTGAAAGTCTTTATTTAGACTGGAAGACAGGTACAGAATAAAGATGAAAGCATTATTGCAGGTTTGTTTAAAAGCAACATTTATTGTGAAAGAAAAAGTGTCTTTGTGTGGCTGAAGATGACCTGTCACAGATATTTAGGAGAATTTCACTGTGTTTGTGCCATTCAGAGGTCATGACATGTTGTTTTTGTTGTTCCACCCCTCACCTATTTTTAGCAGTACTGTCCATTCTGGGCCAATCCAAAGTCTTCCAGCACAGAAAATGCAGATCTCCTAAATGTACTGGTTTCCAACAAGATCCAGATGACTGCATGGGACACTATTTGTGTATTTTAAAATAGCAGGACTTTCTGCTAATTATTTGCACCTCAATATTATAGTACATTATATAACAGTTCAATTGAGTGGAGTTAGTGTAAATAGCCTCTGCCATCAAAGGCGGTCTATTTGCACTTAGTGTTTTTATCATGCAGCGATCAGGATCATCATCATAAAATTATAGATGTGTGAAAGTTTTGTTCAGCTGTTCAGATTTTGGTAGCGCTTTATTTTACAGTATGTGTACTTCCCTGGTAAATATATTGTACCTACAGGCAAATGAGTGGTAACACAAGATACCTACAATGGCACCTACCATCAATTACTCAACCAGTACTTACATAGTGCGTATATGAAAATAGGACTGTAAAATAAAGTGCACCATTTTACATAAATATTACACAGGAATGGCGAGTTCTTCAAACTTTGTAAGCATGGATGTCGAGAGCAATTTAGCATTAACAGTCCAACACAAGCAATTTAAAACAGATGCTCTTTGTATTAGGTCATTTTAAGATTTAGCATACAGTATATAAAGAACAGTATGTGTCTTGTAAGATGTTATTTTTTCACAGATACTACATATTTACCATGTACATTAGTAGAGGTCATGACATGTGTCTTATTAGTTACTATATCACGGATATTGTAAGGACCTGCCTGTTTGTACCCACTTGTCTGTAAGTACTACATATTTGCCATGTATATACATTAGTAAGTACAGTAAATGTATCTTATTAGTTACTGTACGGGCACTACCTGTAAGTGACCGTTCTTACCCACATTTGTCTGTAAATGTACAAACGAATTACCATGTATGTATGACTGTTAAGTACAGCCGTGTTTCTTATTTGTTACCATGTACATGCACTTCAGGTAAGTACCTTGTGTTACCACTCACTTGCCTGTAGTAGGTACAAGATATTTACCATGTATGTGCCAGGGAAGTACACGTACTGTAAAATAAATGCTATCAATTAACGTCTTGTAAAGCCAAACGCAGTGTGTTTGTAAGAAATAAATACATTGAGATATTTTAACTTTAAAGCATCTAGTCCCCAAAATAGGAGTCCACTGTTATCCACTATAACATACACATAATCATAACTTCACTTGTAAACAGTGCCTGATCTGTGCATATTTCTCTCCTGATTCTGAAAAAGAGCACTTTTCACAGGAAAACGCCAAATTATGGATCGACGACTCAACTAGAAGCAATGGTTTAAAGTTACTAATGCCTTAATGATGGATGTGTTTCTTTCAAATATGCAGTTTGTCACTTCACACAATGTTAACTGATGGACTGGAGTGGTGTGGATTACTGTGCTGTTTTTATCAGCTTGTTTGGACTCTCATTCTGACGGCACCCATTCACTGCAGAGCATCCATTGATGAGCAAGTGATGCAATGCTACATTTCATCTCCTGTTAAAGCCTTATGTTCTTGATATACTCTTTTCCGAATGTGTCACGAGCTCATTGTTCATTTGGTAGCTGCTGTACCTCTGTGCTGTAAAATAGCCCATAATTAAGCCGTCATACTTCCAGCAGTGTCTGCATGTCCCTTATCATTATTAAACATTGATTCCTCCTTTTACAAAAGAACAGTGTATAAATCAGAAAATGGCTTTTTACTGCTGACTAATACTATTCACCCATAATTCTGCAATTTAGCATTAAATTATGTCTTAAATTCCACCATAATTTTATTCTAATCTGTGATAATTTACACTTGCTTGAGTATTAATGCATTTGACCGTACTTTCAGCAGTTAACTGACTGTGAGAGCCTCACGCCTGACTGAGATGCATCAAATCAAAGGGCTTGATGTTTTTCACAACGCTGCACTGCATTTTTCATTTGTTCTTAAGTGATATACATTTTGGCCAAAATAGGCATCACTGCCATCGTTTACTCACCGGCATGTTTATATCCCAGCTATGTGAGTTGATACTGGCACAGTTATATTAGCTTTGAAATAAGAAAAAGAGAGATTTATTTCAGTTGTTTGGTGTTTTCCTCCCTCATTCCATTCTGTAAATTCATTCTTTACCAGAGAAATTTCCCATAAATCTTTGGGTCAATCTATTAGCCCACTAGACATTGAGCTGGACAGCCATTGATCATAAAGACAAACTTCAGTTCTCTTTCTTCTGACTGTATTTTCATTTTCCCCTCTTGGTGAATTAACCCTCTTTCATTTTTACTCTTATATGTTTTATTCATCCAAAGCAGATGCTTTCATCCTTTTTAAAATGTAAACTATTTTTGAACTTGACACTTAATCTTAATAATGCAATGCTGAAGATTAGAGGTGCTGATTAAACAAGACGTGAAAAATGTATGAGTATCAACCAACAATTAAAGTGCAGACAGAAAGCAATAATACATCCTGAGCGAAAAGCAGCAACCTGTGTGACCTCCATTGACTTTGATGGAAAGCAATGAAAAGCAGCAAACTACAGTGAGAAACATCATTTGCATTTGAATATATGTTGAATAAATAATGTTCTTAAGTGAGTTTTGATCAGTTTCTGAAGTTCTTCCAGCAGTCCAAATAACTTTCCACATTCACACATAATTATACCTCACAAATGTGACAGAAATGCTCACACCGAGCCCAGTTATTAGTCCAAAAATTGTGTTTACGAGGTGCCAAGTTTATAATGAGTGCTTTTGAGGAGAAAATAGTTGCTGGATTTGCTGTGGTATTGCTTTGTGCGGATGCTATTGAAATATGTATATTTTTCCCTCTTCTGGACAATAACACACTTGATGCATCCAAAAACATATACTGAGTAGGTACTGCATTTTAATTTGAACTTAGCTCAAAACGTACAGGTGCAAAACAAAAATGTATTTTTCTTGTAACATTTAAAAAAGTGAAACGTTCATATATTCTAGATTCATTACATGTAAAGTAAAACATGTGAACAAAAAAACTGTTTTTATTTTAATTATTAGAGCTTACAGCTCATGAAAGTCAAAAATATCCAGTATCTCAAAATATCATATTTCCTAGGATCATTCAAAAAATTATTTAGCAAAACAGAAAAAGTTCAAGTTCTTTAAAGTATGTTGATTTTTGCACTTGATTATATTTTTGCACAAAAAGTGAGAGCGATCAGTCTGTGGCTCTGTTGAGGCGCTATTGAGCCTTCAGCTCCTCTGTATTGTTAGAGCCACTGTTTCTCATCTTTCTCTTGAAAATATCCCATAGATTGCACATGGGGTTGCTGGAAAAAAGCTCCTGCTGGAAAATGAAATCAGCATCTCCATAAAGTGTAAAAAAATACAGTGGACCAGCTCCAGCAGATGACATGGCACCCAAATCATCACTGACTGTGGAAACTTAACACTGGACTTCAAGAAACATGGATTCTGTTTCTCTCCACTCTTCCTCCAGACTCTGGGACCTTGATTTCCAAATTAAATACAAAAGTTACTTTCATCTGAAAAGAGGACTTTGGACCACTGAGCAACAGTCCAGTTCTTTTTCTCTTTAGCCCAGGTAAGATGCTTCTGATGTTGTCTCTGTTTCAGTAGTGGCTTGGCAGCACTTTTACTGAAGATGTCAGAGCGTGGTGACTCTTGATGCACTGACTCCAGCTTCAGTTCACTCCTTGTAAAGCTCTCCCATGTGTTTGAATCGGCTTTGCTTGACAGTATTCTCAAGCGTGCGGTCATCCCTGTTGCATGTGCACATTTTCCTACCCAGTTTCTTCCTTCCAGTCAAGTCAAGGTTAAGTCACCTTTATTTATATAGCACTTTTAACTATACAGATTGTGTCAAAGCAACTGCACAATATCAAAATAGGAAAATAGGGTCAATAATGTAAAATGACAAAATTAAACGCTCCATTTTCAGTTGAAGGCATTTCATTATTAAATTCGGTGATGTCATCATCCAGCTCAGTTCAGTTTAAATAATATCTGTGCAATCAAGTCGAGGATATCGCTGGAAATTAAGTGTCCAGAACTAAGCAAGCCGGAGGCGACAGCGGCTAGGAACCAAAACTCCATCGGTGGCAGAACGGAGAAAAAAACCTTGGGAGAAACCAGGCTCAGTCGGGGGGGCAGTTCCCCTCTGGCCAGACGAACCAGTAGTTTGTTCCAACTGCAGCAAAATCAGTCCAGTCCCAGTCAACTTTGCATTTAATATGCTTTGGTACAGCACTCCTTGAACAGCCATAGCTTTCAGTAATGACCCTCTGTGACTTACCCTGCTTCACTGTCACTCATATATTCTCATCTATTGCCTCATGGGACAGTAAAGTGTCCATCAGACATGCACTTCATAATCTCACTGAAAATAATAGGTCATCCAGCTACTTTTCACCTACTGTTTTTAAAAAAAGATGAATTCGGACATACTACTTGTTTGGCGCACAGTTTTTGATTTCGGATGCAGCGAGTATATTTATAATGTTCATACACTGATGCTACACTGTCACACTGCGCTTCTGCACTGCAAATGTTTGTAAGGGCATATGACACATTCATAGTGCATGCACAGATATCAGAGAGATAATCGGATCATAAGACAGAGAGATGGAGTTTGTGAGAGAACTGCATTTGATCAGATAAACACTATTGAAATAATTTCACACACACAGAAATGAGACGCGAGTGTTGTGTGTGCGCGTTTGTGTGTGTTTGAGAGATAAGTGTTGACTCCCACAATGGTGGTTGAATTGATGGAGCAGAACTTTGAATAAATGAATGTGATTGAACCACAACAATTACACAATAAATCGAAATAAATTGCTGTGAAACGCATGGCTGAAAATTACAAATAAAATTACAAATCAAAACGTTATCAGAACTTTTCTGACCTGCTCAGTAGTGAAATTTGAACTTGTAATGAAATTGTAAATTAAATCAAATTTAATCACAATTAATTGCAATATTTGATGAAGAAAGACCCTAAATAATAATAAATAAAAAAAATACTCGAGCAGACAAAAGAACTGAACTCAAGGGAGATTTTTTTAAGGTGACAGTATTTAATGTTGGTCTGTGTAAAATACTCACAGATAAATTGAAAGAGAGTATAGTTACTGTATGTGGACTCTTTCATGCAACTTTATAGGAATAGGAAGCTCTCTGAGTGATAAGTAAAACAGCTGCCCTTTTCTGTTGATTTGATCATTTTGAAGAATATGATTAGAGGAAGGCAGTATACATGACATACTATGACATTAAGAAATTGTCACAGATCGGCCAGGCTCCCACGCCAACAAACCACAACGCACATCATCACCTGAGTACTAATGGAGCATACCTGCACGTCATCTGAACCTCATCAACCAGCACCATGAAGCCACACACCTCACTGCACTCAAACGTTTCTACAAAGTGGACCCCTGAAGCTATCTCAGATATTTACATGTTACTAACCTTCCTGTTTACCTACCTCCTGTGTCCTCTCCAGCATTGTGTCCTCCGATCTCCTGTGTCCAGTTTCTCCAGCGGTCTCCTGTCGGTTCATCCAAGTCTCATATTGAGGTGTGTGGTTCCTCCCGCATCCACAAATTCCTGTCAAGACATAATACCCCAGTTATCTACTCATCATCCCTTGGATCCGCTACTTAGAGTATCATACTTACAAACCTTTCATCTGCATTACTCTGCTGTCAAAATAAACCTTCTGCATTTGAATTAACCCTTTGTGTGAAGTCTGCTTCCGTTACAGAAATTAAACGGGGCCTATTTTAATTTTATTTTGGCTTAATAATGATGGAAAGAAGAATGTTTTCTCTCATTCCGTGATCACGTGGATAAGTGTGAAAATAGTGAGTGGAGTGGTTTTAGTGCAAATATTCTTTATAAATTACACACAATACACTATTGAAGCACATATGTAGTTACACTGAAAAAACTAAAACGTATTTCAACTTAAAATGTTCTGTTGCTGCCATAATTTCGTATTTGTTTATTGTAATACATTTAAATGTAAAGTCATTTCAACTTAAACATGGATTTTTCTCAAGTTCAATCAAGATCACGTTGAATTTCATGTAACTTGCTCAACTTATTTTGATGAGTTAAAGTAATGTAAAACATTGCCAAGTTGTTATGAATAACTGTTTATATCCTTCAAGCCTATTACTATCCGTCTTTTGGAATCATTTTATATTTCATAATATTATAATATACTGATTAAATAGAAAATTGTTGTCACGTCTAGTCAAATTACAGAGCAATTTACACCAGATCGACAGCAAGTTTAAAACTGAAATTGATATGAAATATGACTTTCTGAATTGTGTAAAAGTGTGTGTAGTAGCAATATTTAAAACATTTATATATATATAATTCAAGGTGCCTTGGAAGAAACGTATTAAAAGCAAATGTATTTCCTGGTAGATGATGGCGAGGTAAAGGCCTGCTGCCGAGAAACGCTGAGCTAATTGTTCTGTAGCTGATTGCTTATTGAAAACAAACTAAAAACCATCTGTGTTTCTTTGCAAGTAAATCACCGGTCCGCTGTAATGTGGTTAATTATTCATTGTTCCACTTATCCACTTATAAAAAATGCAAGTGTGTTTCTGAAGAAGAGGAAATTAGTTTTTGTTTGGGAACGTGGTGTTCAGATAACATTGTGAAGCAATAATCACAATAATGAAATCAAAAGCTATTTATTTTCCAAGACCCAAGCTTCACAGTGAACAAAACTGCAACCCAAATGTACCTTGTTTCCTTTTCCTATGGCTTCATCAAACTAAGAGCTTCGCCTTAAACTGAAGCAGTATTAATCAAAGCGAGCCCCTCCAAAGGCATTGGACTGAATTAGTGCTGTGTATTTGAAGCTCGAGCAGCCTGTTTCATCAAAGCATATTTACAACAAAATAAATCTGAGTGCCTGAATGTCATTTAAAACGTTACTGCTATCAACAGACATTTTCCAGGAGGATTTATTAAAACACAGCAGCCTTCGCTGTATGTTGAAAAACGTTGTCTCTCAAAAACATTTGACTGCAAATGGAAAGATAAAGAAATTAATAATTAATCTTCATCTGTAATAAACACGTAGTTATACTGTTATAACATGGTAACAACATGCCATGGCTTTTTCTCTAACTGGATTTCACTCTTACATGGCACATCAAGTTACAAATCTGTGTAAATGGTTAATAAAGTTCACGAGAATCCACATCTTTTGTCCTCATGTGAGGCCTGTCGGACCCGTCATAGCACTGCAATGATTAATATGTTTCACTCAGTCATATTTCCTTTCCCACTGCTCAAAAACAAACTAATTAATACACTGTAAGCGAATAACAGATGCTGGGTATGACAAGGCATTTCATTAAGTGATCGCAAAAATGATAAATTAGGTGTCAATCAAAACGTGTTGTGTGTGTATCATCCATCAATGCTGTAGATTAATGATTGGATGCACAATGTATTTCCTTTAGCTGGCACATTGGTTTGCGACTGCTGGTCGATGGCACATCCTCATCTCGGAAAAAGCATTTTACTGGAACATGTGTTTATTTATGTTATACAAGTTGTCAAATGTTGTCAACTTTTAGGAACACACTAGTTCATAGATGACCTCAAAACTTAAGAGATTTAGATGGAAATTATATTTAAAAAAAGGCATCTAAAAGTAAATGTGATGCATCTCCTCTTCTGACAGCACAGATCTAAAGAAACAAGACTTCAGACACAGAATTAAAGCATACAAATAATTCATGAAACTATAAAACTTTTCTCAGTTCTGTACGAAAATATAGGACATTTACGATTCTTTTGAGAACTAACCTCAATGTGCTGCCAGCCATCAAACATTAATTTAGTCTGCAGATTTAGTCTGTGTTTTTTCCACAAAAGACATCATAGTTGAGGATGAAAAGAACCAGTCTAGTTTTTCTTTCATGGTTGTGAGTTCAGATCATCTGAGTTAAGCTCTATCAACAGTATTTGTTGCATAACGAGTTAATTGACCCTTTGCAAAGACCCTCCCCCTTAGTTACTGTTGCTATGTCTGACAAGCAAAGAGGAAACTGACAACACATCGACAGATGAGACAGAGCAGGTTACTACTGGTGTGACACAGTTTCAGCTTTCAAATGTTGTCATTTTGTAAGAAATTCAAACAATATATGCTGTTTTGCTCTTTAATGTGCCGTGACAGATGTTTAGCGGCATGTAAACCAATCATCTCTTCCGAGCTCTTTACTAGTTGTAACATGAAATAAACATGAATGAACATCAGAAGGCATGTTGTTTTAACTGCGAAAAGATGTCAATACACACCATTTTTCAAGTTGAAGTCCACCGATGTTAATTTCTTCTCCTGTCTGGTTTTGAAGGATTCTGCGTTATTATTGGTCAGATCACCTGTCAATCAAACTCCCAGTGAATGGTGAATTGGAATTGTATGTGTTGTAGAATTTAACCTGCTATCGTGAGTTGCAAAGCAGAAATGCTGAACACTTTGGCACAATATCCACGAGGACAGCAGAAAGGCACTGTTTATGTAAATACAACAAATACAATACAAATTAAGCTTAGATGAGCTTTATTTGTCACATACACAATTATAATGAGGAGTGAAATGTCTCTCTGCATTTAACCCATCCAAGTGAAACAGTGGGGCCGACATTGCAGCGCCTGAGGAACAGTTGAGTGTTGGTGCCCTGCTCAAAGGTCTCACCTCAGTCGTGGACACTTCCTGCCAGACTTCAAACTCCACAACCTTGGGTTACCTTGGGTTTCAAGTCCAACGGAGGCAGATGCTTGACAGGGATGGTAAGCGAGGCAATCAGGCAAATGTTTCAGAATTATGGTTTAAATCAGTTTAAAACAAGTACATCAACTCTGAAAACAGGAGGAAATTTATAAATAAGTGAAAATATAAAGTAAATAGAGACTACTTACAGCACATTAATTGGCCTCTGTTTACACACACACACACACACACACACACACACACACACACACAGACATATATTCTCATATTTTTCATCAACTGTGCCTGATTTTCTTGCCTGATTTTATTTTTGGTGAGGTCATGCAAGAGGGCTTTCAACTTTAAACAGTGAGCACACCAAAGACTAAAATATCAACAGAGTAAGTTTTTTGTGACTTTATACATTTCTGTTGAATATTAGTTATTTTTCAGCTGGCTGTGCATAAAAATACTGTAAAACTGCACTGTAAGTGCAGATATTTGGATCCCAGCAATGCAGCATGGCATGAATTAATTATGAAGATCACAGTCTTACTGTATAACGGTTTATTTAATTTTTTACCGTTTGCTGCATTTACCTATGCTGCTATTACTGCATTTAAGATCAGTTTCAATTATTAGTCATGTGGTGATTATTCAGAACCTATCTTTAATTTCAACATATTGAGGTCTATGCATGAAGGAAAAGAAGACAGAGAAAGAAGTCAATTATAAGACTGTAAATTCTGAGAAAATGTTCATCTTTGGGTCAGCGATTCCTCTGATGCCAGTTTTGTATTCTGAAGCTTTGAGTGCAGTTTTCTTGCTTTTTGACTCGATGCTTTTTTCTTTCATTTTGTGATTGCTTTTGACTTGGTTCTGAGTTTGATTATTTATTTTTATTAATCTGACTGTTTTTGCTTTTTTTGCTGATTTTTGATTTATGTAATTTCATACTTTTTTGTTTACATTGTGCTTGATAGGTTAAAACTATCCATGTAGCTGTTAACTGTCTATGTAAATATATCATCTTTATCAGGGTTTCCCAAAGGGAGTTGATACCAAAAATCATAAAATGTAAAATGTCAATAAATTTGCTCACAATCGAAATGAAAGAGAAATCATGATTATTTTAGCAATATTATCAAATCAGGAAAAGGCTGTGATTTAGTTGAATGTATGTTATGAGGCATTCATAAACTTCCTGCAGTTTTCCACCAAAATAAAAGCTTGAATCTTTGATGTTTTAAATTCATGAAGAATGTAGGACATATTACTACTACTACTGGTTATACTCTTATAATTGTGTCCAAGTGACAAGGCACTTTAAAATATTCTTCTTCATGTGCATGCATATGGTGCAAATTGTATCAAATGGTTGAGCCTGTAGTGAACACATGTCACTACACCATTACCTTAACCATAACCCAAACCCTTGCTCTACAACCTACAGCTGTGGTCAAAGTTTTACATGAATTTTGCAGTCTGCAAAACATTAATTATTTTATAAGTAAGAGGGATCATACAAAAAGCGTGTTATTTTATATTCAGTACTGACCTGAATAAGATATTTCACATAAAAGATGTTTACATACAGTCCACATGAGTAAATAATAGTTGAATTTATATAAATGACCCCTTTCAAAAGTTTACATACGGTTAATTCTTAATAATTATTATTATTTTTTGGTTCATGAGTCCCTTGTTTGTCCTGAACAGTTAAACTGCCCACTCTTCTTCAGAAACATACTTTGGTTTTCCAGCATCTTTTGTATATTTGAACCCTTTCCAATGATGAAATGTATGAGTTTGAGATCCAAAACGTTCACACCCCTGGCTCTTAATGCATTTTTTCCTTCCGGGGCATCAGTGACCATTTGAAACTTTTGCATAGGAGTCCTCGGTGTTAAAAGTTGGATCTCAAAATCATACAGTAATTTTGCTGATATTGCAAAGTGTATGTAAAATTTTGACCACAACTGTAATTCTAAACCCAATGATCTTAAACCTAACTAAACCTCAAACTCATTAAGAATAAATGTGGTATTGTTTCCACATTGGTATGTTGTTTGTAAATCTGTATTCTTTTAAGTATGTAATGTTCAAGCCACCTCATATAAAGTGTGACGAAAACATGTCTGAATATGACATGAACCGAGACGAGATGTTTAAGTCCACTTGAAAGTAAAGCTATAAAGTAAAGCTTAAACAAGTACTTTAATCTCACTGTCATGTTTATGAAACCAGCTTTAGATGACATGTGCTTGAAGATGTGTTAGCTACAGTGAGACTTAATTTTGACATTTTAAAGATTAATCAGGGCCCTAATACATGCCAAGAAAATACTCAGTGCTCAAATATAATACCAGCAGCCTAATCTGTTGAGAAAAGGATGAATGCATGGATTTATTTTGTTTACACTGAGCTCTAACCCTATGGTACATCACAACCAAAGAGTCTCCCGACCAGGTGTTTTCCAATCTTCTACTGTCCAGTTTCAGTGAGTCTGTGCCCTCCATATACAGACTTTCATGTTATTAGCTGTCAGGATTGGAGCTGCTGTGGTCTTCTGCTGCTCTAGGTTTGATGTGCTATGCATGCAGATATACTCATCGGCCCATCACTGTAGTAATGTGTGGTCTGCTGCCTGGCAAGTAGCAGATAAGTTACACTGATAAAATGTTTCAACAATATATGTATACGGATACTGACACATTTGAATGTGTATACTGTCTATAAATAATAAAATAAGCATGAATTCAAATCAAGAACCATAAAGTCTGCTTTTGAGTATGTGAAGTGTAGTACAACCCCTAAATCAGAACTGGCACTTAGAGATATTGAACAAACACCCTTTTATTTATTAAAGAAAAACTGATTTCTTTAAGAGGAAAGTGTAAAGTTTGACACAAGGAGTAATTTGGTAGCAATTATTATTAAAAAGTATGTCCCCTTTATACATAAGCAAACTATTAGGGATGTGAATGGCAGGTATCTGGTCGTGTGTGGAGAGATAAATTCATTACCCATCACTTTAGTGAATGTGTATGGTCCTAACTTTGATGATCCTTTGTTTTTTGAGAACGTCTTCAAGATTATACCAGACTTTATGCATTCACAAGTCATCATGGCTGGTGATTACAATTGCGTGTTAAATGCGAGGTTAGACACACATCCCCGTCGAACCATAACAAGTAAATCGGCTGGTGTATTAATTATATGCAAAAGTTAAATTTAATTGATTGCTGGAGAGTTTTGCATCCCTCAGATCATGATTTTTCATTTTATTCTTCAGTTCATAAAACCTATTCCAGGATTGACTTTTTCCTAATAGATTCCAGATTGTTGCAACATGTAGTCTCAACTGAATATCATAATAGATTATTATCAGATCATGCCCCGGTTTCTCTTAATTTAAATATAAAATATAGTAGAGGAAATTATTCCTGGAAATTTGATAATATGTTATTAAATGATGACAAATTTTGTGAATATCTTTCCAAAAAGTTTACATTGTTCTTAGAAACTAATGATAAAGGAGATGTTTCCGATTCAGTTCTTTGGGAGACAATGAAGGCAGTTATCAGAGGCGATATTATAGCATATCAATCAGCTAAGAATAGAGAGAACAGAGCCAAACTGAGTGAAATTGACACACAAATGACAAATTTGGAGAGTGAATACAGATCAACTAGTTGTGAGACTACTCTTAAGAAAATAGTTGCACTGAGAAGTGAATACAACTCGATTATTTCTAAGAAAGTGTCGAGACAACTTATGTATATCAGGCAAAGACAGTTTGAAATAGGTGATAAACCCCAAAAATTACTTGCACGCCAATTAAAGCAATCTCAGGCAACTCGTGCAATACATAAAATAAAATTGAATAATGGGAAGATAATTGTTAACCCCAAGGAAATTAACTGTTGCTTTGCTGATTTTTTTAAAGAAGTCTATGAATCTAAATGTCAAACAAGCCAAGAGGCAATAGAATATTTTTTTCTCAATTGGATCTCCCTATTCTTAGCGCTGATGCAAAACAGTCCTTAGATAAAGAAGTTACACTAGAAGAAATAATTGAAGTAATATCACAGCTACCTAATAACAAATCTGCGGGTCCAGATGGTTTTAGTGCCGAATTCTATAAAAAATTCAGGAATCATCTTGTACCTATAATTCAAAGATTGATTAAAAGTGTAATAACACAAAATACATTTCCACCAACAATGTATGAAGCTAGTATAGTATTAATTCCAAAACCAGGGCGGGACAAGTCGCAGATGTCTTCCTATCGTCCAATCTCTCTCATTCCAACTGAATCTAAGATTATAACAAAAATTCTTGCAAATAGACTAACAAAGTATATTGGTTCTATAATTCATCAGGACCAGACCGGTTTTATGCCAAAGAGGCATATATATTTTAATTTGAGACGGCTGCTTAACATAATTTATAACAAGAAAAACATAAAGACATGTGTTATTTCATTAGATGCTCAACGAGCCTTCGACCAATTAGAGTGGAAATACATGATTGCTGTTCTAAAGAAATTTGGATTCGGTTCAGAATTTATTAAATGGATCGAAATAATCTATGCACATCCAGTAGCTTCTGTTATTACCAACCAAGACATTTCAAATCCATTTCAGTTATCTCGAGGTACACGTCAGGGATGCCCTTTGTCTCCTTTTTTGTTTGATATTTCAATGGAACCATTAGCAGCCAGTATCAGACACCATCCTAACATAGCACCTATAGTGATAGAGGGCAGACCCCAACACCTTTCGTTGTATGCAGATGATATTCTCCTGTATGTTTCCAACCCTGAACTGTCTATTCCACCATTACTTGAGCTTATTGAAAAATTTGGCAGCCTTTCTGGATTCACGATAAATTGGGAAAAAAGTGAATTAATGCCAATCTCTGATGATTTAGATAAAAACTATTTAGCTAGAACCAAATTTAAAATAGCAAATCACTCTTTTAAATATTTGGGTGTAATAATAACCAAAAAACCCGAAATGTTATTAAAATTGAATTGGAAAAAGAAAATTGACCAGCTTAAAAATTATATAATTTTTTGGAAGACACTCCCTATGTCCATGGTAGGCAGGATTAATGCTATAAAAATGGTAGTACTTCCAAGATTTTTGTATGTATTTCAAACTATTCCTTTCTTTATCCCCTTTAATTATTTTAAACAGCTAGAATCAATTATAAGTAGCTTCATTTGGGACAACAAGACAGCTAGAATTAACAAGAAACATCTAAACAAATCTAAAGATCAAGGAGGGTTTGGGCTTCCCAATTTTAAATTCTACTATTGGGCAGCAAACTTAAATACTTTAGTGTGGTGGAGGAAGATTGCTTCAGTGGAGTTAAGTGACAAGCCAGAATGGTTAGCAATTGAAGGAAGAAGCTTCTTGTAATAAGACTTCATTATCAGCTCTGCTTAACAGCCCCATTAATATAAAAGCTTAATATAGCTTAATATAAAGCCTTAATGTTCTTGTCCATGTACAGTGTTACAGCTAAAGGTGTTTGATGTTTTAATTTCCTTTTATATATTCTAACTTTGTGACATTGTATGTGAGTTGTTTCAAAAAAAAAAAAAGGAGTAATTTATGAAAAAGGTTACATTTCAGTAAAGACACTAATATGCTTCTAATATTCAAACCGTTAAAGGATTGTTAGGCTGCATTAATTAGGTCAACCGGAACCGGGAACACTTCCCATAAAACACCATGTACTTGGTGCCACATCGTGAAGAAGATTGACATCTACGCTATATTAGTCTTTTATCTCTTATTCCGAGGTCACTGTAGCCAATCCCGATCCGGTCCTTATCCGCCCAGATGATCACCGCCAGTCACCAGATCCAGTCCGCATCCGATTAGATGATCACTGCAGTCACCAGATCCAGTCCGTATCCAGATCAGATGATCACTGCAGTCACCAGATCCAGTCCGTATCCAGATCAGATGATCACTGTAGTCACCAGATCCAGTCCGTATCCAGATCAGATGATCACTGCAGTCAACAGATCCAGTCCGTATCCAGCCCAGATGGTGGATCATCACCTAGAGACGACCTCTACAGCTCTGAATGTCAGCGGAGACCAGGACACCTAGATGAGCCCCAGAGACAGATCTCCAGTGAGGACCTCGTCACCTAGACAGCCATCAGGGAAAGGCCACTGGAACCAGTGGAGCCCTTACAATCTGACTTTGCTGCTGTTGGAACAAACAACTGGTTCGTCTGGCCAGAGGGGAGCTGCCCCGACTGAGCCTGGTTTCTCCCAAGGTTTTTTCTCCGTTCTGTCACCGATGGAGTTTTGATTCCTTGCCGTTGTCCCCTCTGGCTTGCTTAGTTGGGGACACTTCATTTCCAGCGATATCACCGACTTGATTGCACAAATACTATTTAAACTGAACTGAGCTGGACAATGACATCACTGAATTCAATAATGAAATGCCTTTAACTCAAAAATGACCGTTTAATCTTATAATTTTACATTAGTGATACACAATTTCCTATTTTGATATTGTGCAGTTGCTTTGACACAATTTGTATTGTTAAAAGCGCTATATAAATAAAGGTGACTTGACTTGACTTAAAGACGCTGCCTTAGAAAGCAGATGCCGATATGAGCAGTAGACAGCAGTGAAGCTCGCAGGGATTTGTAACAGAGCCTATAGTAAATCAGACATAGTTCAGCACTGCTCTGACCTGCCTGAAATTGAATATTGATTGAGGAATGAGAAATGCCAACTACTTACCCCAAACAGACTTTCTGAAGTTTTTGTTGCCAGCAGCCAAAACCAATTAGAAGATATATTGTCTACACAAAGAAGAATTTGCAAGTTCTTACCAAACGTAGGGATATTACTTCACTGACAACACTGATTCAGTGTTAGATATTTCAGTAAAACCTATTTCTGTTTTCTAATATATGTTTGCTTATAATGTAATTGAGGTTGTTTGTTGAGGATGACATTGACAATATATATTGAATATAGGCAGGTGTCTCACACTTCCTTATCGCTCATTGTAGTCGTTTCAGGGAATAATGAAATTTGAAAATGACAATGACAATTTATTTATATAGCACAATTAATTTCAACTTCAGTCGACCAATGTGCTTTCCAGTAAGTCATTAAAAACAGAAAAACACACAACAATCAAACAAACAGTAAAGTTATAATATCATATAACTATGCCATCAACCATACGCTTTAGAAAATAAAATGTCTTTAGCCTGGACTTAAAAATATTAACAGAAGAAGCTTGTCTAATGGAGAGTGGCAAGGCGTTCCAAAGCCTTGGGGCAGCAATACTAAAAGCACGATCTCCCCTGCACTTAAGCCTCGACTTAGGGGTAGACAATAGATCCTGGTTGGAAGACCGAAGGGATCTAATCGGTTGATACTCAGTCAGTAACTCACAAAGATAGGTAGGGGCCAAACCATTTCTAGATTTATAAACAAGGAGCAAAATTTTAAAATCCACTCTAAAACAAATAGGCAACCAATGTAATAATAATGCCCTCACTGCAATCCCCTTGTACTCCATTGAAAATATATTGTAATTTAAAACATATTTTTTCCCAGCAGCACCCTGTGCTACAATTCTCCATCCCCACTTACTTACCATCTCTATGTACTCTAAAAATAGAATAAGGGTCTGACAAATGTCTCCTTACTTGTTAGAAGAGGCGCCTCTAGCCTTTCATAAGTACTAGGCCACAGTCTCTCCATCAAGTTAAAAGTTCATGCTTGATGTGAGTTAGAGCTGTTACTGCACTTGGCATTGAGGACTAGCTGGCAGGCCCTCCATTGAGCACCAGCACCGTTTATTACTGAAAAGTTACAGAAAAACTGATTATGGGTAATTAAGAATTAAGAAGGAACGAAAGCACAAAATTACTTAAAAAGACAGATTAAACTTCAGAAAAATAAAACAGAGCTAATTGTTTTTCATGTTACATTAGCTTGATAAAGACAAAGAGCTGCTTTTAAACAGTGGCATATAAAAAGGCATTTGTCAGGATACATCCACATTAATCCAGCCTTTCATCCTCATATAAATGCAATTTTTGTCCAGAGAAAAGGGCAATTGCATTTTAAACCACTGACCATGGCGAACGAGTGTGAGATATTTTGCTAATAAAATGATCACATTAGAAGAATAGCATAATAACTATTATGCCTTTTTTCTCTGTATCATCAGTGAGCTTGAAGTTTTATGTGCAAAACTTAATAAAAGATTGTGTTTCAGTGTGAATGACAAACTTTTGGAAAAAGCTGGAAAATGCTAGTGTGGACAGTGTTTTGAAATTAAAACACTTTTTTCAGGTGTGTCCAGCTTAATTTAGACATAGCCTCAGTCTTGTATTGGCTATCCAGTGATTACTGTCAAGCCTGGACAGTGGATATAAGTATTGTTTGCTTCCAATCACCAAAACAACCTGAGCACTTTTTGGGTTCAATCAGAGAACATATACTGTTGCATAAACTGTAAGAACAAATGATGATCATTTACAATCTGTACTAGTTTATGTATTAACTGGTACAAGCAAAAAAAAATAGTTTTAACAGTCAGAGAACATAATCTAACAAGCCACTTCTTTAAATCAAAACATGGCATGTACCTTACAGAGCTACAGTACACGGATGATGACGGTAACAAGCAGTGCAATCAAAAATATTTTTTGCTTGCAGAGGCAACTAACATGCATGTAACGCTCTGTGTAGGAGAGACGACGAGACGAGGATCAAACGAAGAGTATTTATTTTATTCCAGAACAAAGGGGTAATCCACAAGGAAACAGCAGAGACACACGAGCAAGACGATAGAGGCCCGACAAACACTAACTAAAAGGACTGGGGCTTTTAAACACAGGATAATCAGGGAGGAAGAATACCCTTTTCCACCAAAGCAGTTCCAGTGCTGGTTCGGAGCCAGAGCCTAGTTTCAAACCGGTTCTTTGTCTTTCGACACCCAAAGCACCAGCTCCGAACCAGGAAAAGTGGTTCGTAAGTAGCACCAAAACATTGCTGGGCTAGAGGGAAGAACTGCTTTCGTCAGGAGCTGGGGGCGGGGTTACCGTGACCAGCACGACGACAGAAATTTTGGACCGCTATATTTGAAATAGCAGCTAAACACAAACACATTGGATTCGCCGTGTTTGGATGCTGATTTAGGCTCGCAAAGCCATGAATATCAAAAGCAACGCTATTAATATTCACTATTATTATAACGCCAGAAACTGGGTCACAGGGAACACACGGGGAGCAAAACACACACAAAACAGTCCACAATCCAGACATATTGCCACCCTCCCGGAAGGTGCATCCTCGCACCGGAGAAGCATAGAATGCAGGCACTAGGTGGCGCTCTGGAAGCATAGACTCCTGGGGGCACTCTGGAAGCGCGGAGAGGCAATGGAGGGACGGACCCTGGAGAGGCGGGCACTGGAGGACGATGTCGAGGGGCTGGCATTGGAGGGCGCTCTGGGGGGCGCAGGCACGGCATAGCATTTTCGAGGGGCTGGCACTGGAGGGCGCTGTCGAGGAGCAGACTCTGGAGCTGGGCTCCAACTCATACGCTTATATGCCACCAGCAAGCCCAGGGGCACATGAGTGTCTGTCGACAGGCTTGCGGTGGCCGGTGGGCTTGCATTGGCCACAGGCGGCAGACTTGCTTTGACCGCAGACGGCAGCAGGGCTTGGGTCTGCCACAGGTGGTATACTTGGCTGGCTGGGTGGGGACGGCGACTTCCATGCCGTGGGGGAAACATAAACAGGAACAAAACAGAAGACTTTCAGAACGAGAACAAAAACGAGAAGGAGGGATGCTGCTTACTGTTGTCGGTCTGGTTTTCTGTCACGCTTCTACTGTGTCGGAGAGACGACACAAACAAATAGTCTTTATTTTATTCCAGAACAAAGGGGTAATCCACAAGGAACCAACAGAGACACACGAGCAAGACGATAGAGACCAGACAAACACTAACTTAAAGGACTGGGGCTTTTAAAGACAGGATAATCAGGGAGGAAGACGAGACACACCTGGAATCAAATTAACAATGACCGTGAGGGAGAAAGTGATGTGAATAAAATTGTAAGTTTGCTGGAGTATCACAGCTGTTTGGAAATTAAATATTAAGTTATGAGTGGCACTTTGTTGCACTTGCAATATAACATACCACCTACAAGAGCAAACATGAAACAAAAACACATTTGGTGAAGCAATCGTTATTTTTTTATCTTGTCTTTTATCATGACTTATGTTTCACAGGACACAAGCACTTTGCATTGCAAGTTCAATGCTGTATCCGGTGCACTACAAAGCAAGTTTACTACAGCAGAAAAAACATAGCAAAAGATTATAATATTAGCCCCAATAGGTCATACAATTGAATTGTGCAAAGAACTGCATGAAAACAATTCTTAATTATTCATACTTTATGTGAAAAGGAATCAAAGTTTGTGATTTACTGCCACTAGTGTTCATTTCAGAATAAACCTGCAGTGAATTCTATGTATTGCAGAAATGTAGGTTGATGCATGTTTTCCCACTGAGCCAGGGTTGTTTTTATTTGTAAAATTGTAAATTTATATTGGATTATTATTCCACATGGTCTGTTTATGCCTATTGCAACAGCATATGCATGCCCCAGCCTGTCCATGTTTGACTGTGGTGCTTTTTTTATAGTCTTTTTCGTTACAAGTTTTCATTCTTGTGGCTAATTGTGAGCAAAATTTAAATTTTTACATGATCTAAAAAATACATTTAAATTAATGTAAAAATAAACTATGCTGCATTTTGTTGAGCTACACGATTTGTTGGAAAAGCTACTCTATTTTGAGAAATTAGCTGCTGTCTGAAAATATACACGACTAAAACAAATCTGGAGTTATTAGTGTTACTACGTGCAAGACTTGATGTGTAAAAATCAAACACATTATCTCTTTACTCTCTCATTCATTCAGTGAGTCAGATTTATAATGTGAAGACAGAGAGAGAGAGACAGAGAGATGGGCCCATGGAACGAGTGGGCAGACATCTGATCTTCTATCATGACAGCTTTGTTTTCGGCTTTCTTTCAGCAATACCTAATTTAGTTCTACTCTAAACCTCCATAAAGGGCCAGACAATGGCATTCAGTGTATATATATATATATATATATATATATATATATATACATACATATATATAGTGTTTTTTACTTCTTTTAGACAGTTGCAGGCAGCATTGACTCAAATATTCTGTCATTGTCTGTTATACTGGGAAACACAATATAAGAAATGTATTTTATCATATTTATCATATTAATTGGGTAAGTGGTGGGATAATGTATGATAAGCCATGTATAAACATATATTTAATGTAACATACATAATTTAACATACATTTTTTGAGGTTTATTCTGAAAAGATGTTGGCAATAGGGTAAGAAAATGTTACTTAATTAAAGATATATTCACTGACTATCAGTTCTAATATTCAAGTAATATTAAAATATAATTAATTTGGTTTTATGAAAGTTTAGATGTTTTACTAGACAAAATCTGATTAGCAGCATCTGTCTGCTCATCACAAAATGTCCAGAAGATGAGTAATGGTGGTGTAAGTAGGAGTGTGTGAGAGAGAAATACATATTTATCTAACACAATACAAACACACAGTGTGTGTGGGAGCAGCATATTAATGGTGCAGTGCTGTTCTCACTGCCAAGACTATGACAATCAAATGGAAATGAATCCAACACGGGTGCACTGAACTTACATGTTCAGAAGTTAGAATTAAAGTAAAATAATGATAATTAAAAGACTCTTCTTTTCAAGTTTTGTATAAAATAATATGTTTTGGATGGATTCAAAGCTATAAAATGAATCCAAGCTTGCAGCCTACAGACTGAGGAGGTGGAGAAAGACAAAACAAAAGAAGAAAGTTTCTGGCAAACACATTATAGCCCACACACTCTCATTCTGAGGGTGTAAAGATGTTATTTTTGTTGCATTACGATCCAGGGAAATACATCAACCAAAAGCACAAGACAGCAATGATCAATCACTGTCAGAATACAGTAAAGAGGAATGCCAAACAAATAATAATAATAGCATTGTTTGAAGAGTTATTTATATAAAACGTCTCGGGTTACTCGCGTAACCCTTGTTCTCTGAATAGGGAACGAGCTTTAGCACGCTTTGGGTAAACTAGCTTTAGCACGCTTTGGGAACGCCTCCGCGTGACCGAGTCCTGAACCCATATAGAATCACGCCAATTCATTGGCTGATGGCGCAACGCCGTCTCTGACGCAATGACGCGTCGTCAGGTCATACTGGCGACGCGCCATCCACTCCTCAGATTTCTCTGCGAAAAGAATCCTGTCGGCAGCGTGAGAAACGGCAGCGAATGCAGTGTCTCGTTCCTATTCAGAGAACAAGGGTTACAACCCGAGACGTTCTCTTTCATAGGTAACAACACTGCGTATTGGGAGCGATATACCAAACACGCCAAGCTGAAAAGCTGCCTATCTGATCCAATAATGAACCAACAACATACGGTCGGTTCAAACAGACAGTACCTGAGAACCCGGGCCGTATCAACGTCAAGGTTGTAAAACCTGACAAAGGTGTGCGGAGAGGACCATCCTGCCGCAACACAAATATCCTCCAGGGTACCCTCTAAAAAGAGCTTGAGAGGAGGCTCGCCTCTAGTAGAATGCGCCCGAAGACTAAGAGGTGAAGGGTTCCGCGCCTCATAAGCCAGCGAAATGGCGTCTCTCACCCAGTGAGAAATCCTCTGCTTTGATGTGGCAAGCCCGCATGACATGATGGTTCTCATCGTCAGCATCTTGAACTTCCCTTTGTAGAGGAAAAATTCAACGCCGTAGATCCAGAATGGGCCTCAGGCCGCCATACCCCTTTGGCTGAAGAACCCTCGTTCGATGTCCGACTGCGGTATTTCCTCTATCGCTCCTTTCTGTAGGAGGGAGGAAAGCTACAGCTGTAGAACAGAAGCCTTTGAGGCGCTGTTTACTATCGTCAGTTGAAACCCCGTGGGATATTCCCAAACTGAAATGTGTAGCGGACGAATCGTGAGCAGCGGCACCCTCCGCCCACGAAGGAGAGCCCTTGGCGTCCTTGTCCGGGTTGATGGAGTGTGGTGCTGGACTGACAGGTGGCCAGCACGGGGTCGAACGCTGCAGGGGAGAATCGACTGTGTCCCCACACACACGGCGAAGGACAGACTGTAGCAGGGGAAAGACAATGCATCCCCAACTGCCAGACCGAGAATAAATGAGGATGAACTCGACCCGCACGCCAAGCCCCTAGGGGTGGCTGTGACGGTTTTAGCGAGGAGAGCACATTTGAAGTGGGCAGAAACGCTTTTGCGGTCTGACCTCGCCCGTAGCGTTGAAACCCCTGCAGGTCCGAACGCTGCAGGGGAGAATCGACTGTGTCCCCAAACACGCGGGCGTCGGACTGTAGAGGGGGAAAGACAACGCGTCCCCCAACTGCCAGACCGAGAATAAATGAAGTTTAGACACGTAGTTTTTAAACTAAGTTCGGGAGGAGCACGTCAGATACTCAGGCTAATTAGCACAGGTGGTACACAATCTAGGTAATCAATCCTGGGACATAAATACAGCTGTCTTACCTCCATCTAGTCGACGGTTAAACAGCATTCGGGGGCACCATTTACCTTTACATCACAGACTCAACATTTCCGTCCAAACAACGAGACCCATGATGGGGTTTTCGTAACCCTCCGGGCAATCTGCCGGCCCCAGGATCGTCTATTTTTATTTTTATTTTTCACCAGACACGGACGCCGAGCTCCGGGCTTCGTCACGACCGCTGCTCTCTGCTCGACCAGCCACACGCTCTCCTCCGCCGGCCGGAGGTTGCAACAGCAGGCCTTCAACGAGCCTGGGCCACGCCCCAGGTTTCACCGCAGCAAAGCTTCACTCGCTTCACTGCAGCGCAAGTATTTAGCCGGGCTTCTAGCTTCTAATTTCAGATGCTAACGCGAAGCGGCCTCCTTTAGCACGCAACAACCAATGTTGCCAATAATTATTAGGGGAAATCTACAAAGGCAGGTATTTGTTGATAAAAATCGTTAAAAGACCTCGCGAAGACATGGGATGTTAACGTCACTATGTAACCATGACACCATGCCCAGAATATATACCGGACGTACTTAACCCTCCGTATTTTTACCAGCATTTATTTGGCTTAGCATTCCTTAGACAGATAAGCTGGATGAGATAAATGTGTTTTACGAATACACTCTTCGTAACAACAGTAAACGAAGTAAAATGAACCAACAGTAAAATGAACGTGCACGAGGTATTCTCATTCAACCTGTGCTATATTTAATGTTTTGTTTTCGACCTAAATCATAGAGACACTGACCCTGATTTGCATATGCATTTCAGAGGGCTAAATAGAGCCCCTTCACAACAGATTTAGTTCCCAACCAACTGTCAGTTTTGACCCAAATATGAATTTCAGTTACATAATTAATCCAAATTTCGACAGTAATAAATTATCTTGCAGCATCAGTTGCGCACGTTTCCCCAAGATCTCCCGGTTCTCTCTTGTGCATTTAATTCCACTGGGAACATCACTCTAAACCGATCATTTGAATCAGTGAATCGTCGACTAGAGAACAGCTACTATCGGATCATTCCAACTTGCAAAGGAAGCGTTGGAGCAATTGCGAATTAATTGTACAGGTTCTTTACAAAATAATCAGCTTGTTCATAAATCAGACACTGCTCCTACGCCCCAGAGCACATTATATACATTATTAAGAGTAACGGTATGTTTTACGATACGTAGCGAAGTAAAGTGCAATATTTGGAACGCAGTAAAGTTACTAAACAAACGACTCCAGAAACTACAGGTATTAGAAATGTTCTTAAATATGGTAGCATAATAAAGCTACTTCGTTACTGACCACCAGCGGCCCTGTTAAACGTCACAACCATTTTTCCATGGCCTATACAGCTACAGCCGCAGGCGCAAGCTCGAAGCTGCCTCCGCTTGCAACACAGCCCCACACATCTCAGTCTTTTTCCTTTCGCTATGAATAACTCTCTTTTTCCTTTACAGTGGCCTCCAGCTCCCGTAGCAGACACTAGCGTGAGGTTACCTCCATTAGCAGAGCAGGCTACGATAGCTCTTCAGGACCCCCTTCCTGTGGCCTACAGCTACGGCAGTCAAAGCAAGCAGTCTACACAATCAAGCACGTATCAGCATTTAAAATAATAGCAGCCTTCCGTAGTGAGGTTTACATCTTACTTTCATAGATCCACCACATTCCAAACCACAGGCATAATGACTCCACAAAGCATTTGTAAGAAAAACACAGACTGGCGAGACCGCACACGTCAAGTGTACATCAAACAAAGCAGCGTGTCTCTCTCAGCGCTCCTGCGCTATGAAATAGCGACTCTCCTTGTAACTTGCTCCAACCTTTCCAAACCTATGAAAGGTTATTTTACAAAAGGTTCAAGGGGCGCATGCTCGTGAGGAATTGGAAGTAAGCAGCATATGGGTGTTTCTAAAGCAACTCTGCGTCATCGCTCATCTGGTTAAAATCTAAGCCCAGAATTGATTCTGAAATTCTCAGAATCGTTTGAGAGACTTGGTCATTTCTCCATGATAGAAGCGCTGCAACAATCGTAATCATTGAATATGGACATCAAAGTTGCCATTTGCCAAATTCTCCATCGAGTTCAGCCGCATTCATCCTGAAATAACCTGTTCAGCTTTCCCCTATAGGCGGCGCAAATTAAACAAGGGTTCACGACCAAAGACCAAGGCCACGCCCCCGATTTCGCAGATGCAAGGCCCGCAGAGGGCCCGGCTGCAGCTCAGCCGTCCGGCACGGCTTTCCAGTCAGCAATACCCATAACTCAAACGGGCTTCTAGCCAACTCCACCTCCAGTTCTGGCTCAACAGCCCACCCCCTTCTGCCCAGAGCCCGCAGCCCAAGTAAACGCTTGGCCGCAGTGGCCGGCTTACGTAGCCCCACAACCCGGCCCAGGGCCCGTAGCCCAAGCTAGCACATGGCCGCAGTGGCCTCCCAACCCAATCCCTCAGCCTACCCCTCTCAGCTCAGGGGCAAAATACAGTGCCTCCAGCTGCTTACAACACTCTCCTCCAAGCAAAACCGCAATAAGCTCTTCACCGCTACACCAACGACCGTCCCAGCAAATGCCATTGCCACAGAGCCCCATAAGCGGCTCACAACATTCGAGCACAGATTTTGGCAGAAATTCAGAAGTTGGCTCCAGAGGCAGACAAATTCCCAACCCCAGTACCTCCATGTTCAGAATTAATATTTCCATAAGCCACCCATAAAAACCCCTCTTGGACAATCACTCGACACCATCCTCCAGGCTGTCTCCCCCAGAACACTCCAAACATACGTGACAGCATGGGAATGCTTCAAGTTGTTCTATCTCTCTCATAATATTCCGTTCCCTGAATTTTCTCTACTCTCAATAACCTCTTTTATCTCTTTTCTCAACAGCATTAAATGCCTCCAAGTCAGCTCCATCAAAGGTTACATAAGCGGTATCCAATTCTTCCACAAGCTGTTGTACAGCGCTCCGTCACCCGATATTAGCAATTCTCAAACTGCCATGTTGATAAGAGGAATTCAGCGAACCCGACCTACTCGTCCCGACTCCAGGCTACCCATTACCGTAGACATCCTCACCAAGTGCATCCACACCCTCCGCTGGGTTACCAGACCCCCAGTACAGCCCGTACACTCGACACCATGTTCATTTTAGGTTTTTGAGATGCTCCGAGCTAGCCATCTCCTCCAAATTTGACCCAGCCACTAACCCCACCATCTCGGACCTAACTATCCTCGATAGTGAAACCATCTCCTTTTTGAGCAAACAAAGTAAGACAGACCAAGTCAAGAAAGGTCACTTCGTTTACATTTTTAATCTTCCTTCGCCTCTCCAACCTTACCAAGCCGTTCGCGAGTATTTCCGCCTCAGAATTTTCCAAGCTACATTCCCCTCGAACCCTTATTTTTAGACCATGCCGGGAAACCAGCCAGTCGCACCTGGTTCCAAAAACATCTAAAAGCTGTCCTGCTATCAGCAGGCATCTCAGCAAGAAATTTTTCCAGCCACTCTTTTCGCATCGGGGCAGCAACATCAGCGGCCCAAAAAGGCCTCACTAAACATCAGATCCTAACTCTAGGAAGATGGTCTTCAGAAGCTTTCCAAAGCTACATCAGAACGGACCAGTCTCACATTAAATCAGCCCACCTAACTCTAGTTTCATAAAAAAATCGGTGCGAGCTTTCCTGGCTTTTACTTCCTTCAAATCACACGCTTGGCGAGGCTCCCCCTGCTGACACCACGAACCATCACTTACGACCAGAGCCTCCCATCAAAAAACTTGCCTTTTCCACCCTGCGGCCGGAGAGTCTCACCCATCCAGGCTGCGAGCTGCCATCTCCAGTCAGGTCACGGCGAGTGCCTCCCGGCCACCCAACTTTACCTTTCCGTCTTTACCTGTCCGACAGTGAGTCTTGATCTCCCATCGGACGACGGCGAGGTGCTCCCGGCCAGACAACCTTGCCTTTTCTAGTCCCACGCTGGCGACGCTTAACCGTCCAACACAGCGGGTATTGTGCCCCCGTTGGGCGTCGGCGAGAGCCTCACAGCGAGACGACTTACCGCTTCCCACTTGGCAGACGAGACTAACCCGTTAGACTCAGTGAGTATTGGCCTCACCGTAGAGCATCGGCATCAGTCTCAGTCACCCATCTATTTTTTCCGTCCGACGGGCGACGAGGCCTAGCCGTCGCTGTGGTCCTCATCCGCCCGCCGAACACCATTGAACTGTCTCTGCTATCCTCAAACCTTTTCCCCCGCCTGGCGAGGCTTATCCGATGTCCTAAGTCTTACAATCTCCCATCGGATGCTGCCAGAGCCCCCCCAGTTCCGGGTTTCTCTTCTCCCTACTCGCCGAGGAGACTATCCGTCTGGCAGTGTAGCCTTGGTCTCATGTCAAGACGTCGACGCGGTCTCCCGGTGGGCTCCTATGCTTGCCATCCGCATGCGACGCTCATCAATTCGATGCCGTGAGTCTCGATCTCCCGTCGGATGTTGCGAGAGCCTCCTTGTCGGGCGTCCCAAACCCTTTTTATCTGCCTAGCCGATAGAACCCATCCGTCCGTCGGGGGAGGGGGGGGTATTATCGGAGGCTTCATGGGTCCTCTCGGCCAGATATCGCCCTCTGTCCTCTGATTAGCAGGGGCTGATGGCCAGTAGGGCTGGTACGCCGACTCTGTGAACTATCCCACTGCAGGCAACTCGGGTCCTCCTGGCCAGGGCTCCAACCACGCTGCTCCTCCATCGGCGGGCAGGGCTCACCCATCCCAATGCGGTGAGCCATCGCTGGGCCTCGGTTGAGCCCGCCCCGACCGTCGCCCAAAACCACGAAGTTTACTCCGGCGGTCTCATGCATGCCAAACCGCTCCCTCAGAGCACGTGAGACCCCCGCCTGCCACAAGTTACTCCTGGGAACTAGCTGCCAGATCTCAAACGCTGTTTGGGGTAATCTTAGTCTGGCTGTCCTACAGTATATTGTTTTGGGGGTTCACTGGGTTTGGGCCATTCCGGCCAGGAGCCCTCCCCAGGACAGCACGCCTACAACGATTACCATACACGCCAAATACGCATTATCGTGCTAGTAGATGTAAGTGTGAAATCGTGAAATGAGGATGAACTCGTCCCGCACGCCAAGCCCCTAGGGGTGGCTGTGACGGTTTTGAGTAAGGAGAGCACGTTTGAAGCGGGCAGAAACGCTTTTGCGGCCTGACCTGCCCGCCCGTGCGGTGTAACGGCTCTCCTCTGAGGTTTAGCCACAAATGGCGCTCTGCGGCTGAACCCGCCATAAGGCGACCCACGGCGCGGTGTGCTTAGTGGCTCTGAGAGCTAAGTCAGTGGCTCTGCGCAGCTCCTTTACAGCCTCCGGAGTCAGACCAGTCACCTCGGATTTCCTTGAGGACGTCCGCCCGGCAGGCCTGAAGGATGGCCATCGTATGGGGGGCTAGGAAACAGATAATCCTGCGTGAATTCAACAGGTGAATTCGCGTGCACATGCTCTGGTGAGGGAGGGAGAGAAAAAGGCGAGGCCTGTCTGCTCACTCTCCTTCTCCTCGAGCTAAACATCCGAACCCCAGGTCGCGGAATCACGAGAGGCATGCGAAGCCGCGGAGGCCTCCGGTGCGCGGCGGGGAAAGAAAATGGATGACTCCTTTTCACACACCTCAAGCCGAAAGCGGAGGGTTATGAGACGGAGATTCTCACAAAATACATTTAAATCACAAAAACCGCATGTGTAAACCCCAAACATATAATTTACTTATCTGTGCGGGTCATAGCAAACGATGAATCGCGCACACGGCATGGCGGTATAGCCCTGCTCCACCGAAACCACGAGGTTGGTGAAGTCAGCGGCCGCCGCGTTAGTAAGGCGGGAAGAAAAAGGCTGTTTCCAGGATCTGGAAATCTCCTGATGCAGATGACCGAAAAACAGCAGCTTCCTCCGCTCATTTTGGAATTTACACCGCTAAGACACTGCTCGTCGAGTTTCGAAGAGCAAGAGTCGCGGGGCTCATCGTCCAATCCATGCGAGAGCTTCTCAGCGGCGCACAAAAGCACGTCCACGAGCTCAGAATAAGCCGGTGAAGGCTGCGCCTCCTGACCGCTAAGCGGTAGCGCATCTGCTAAACTAGGCCCGAAATCACCGGAGTCGGGAGGCCGCAGTTAGCAGAACATAATCCATCCCAAGGAAACAGTATAACGTGCCCTCGGGCTGGGAAACAGATAATCTTGCGTGAATTCAACCGGTGGAATTCGCGCACATGCTCTGGTGAGGGAGGAGAGAAAAGGCGAGGCCTGTCTGCTCACTCTCCGTCTCCTCGAGCTAAACATCCAAAACCCAGGTCGCAGATTCACGAGAGGCCGAGGATTCAAGAGAAGCCGCGGAGGCCTCCGGGGCGCGACGGGGAAGAAAATGGATAACTCCTTTTCACACACCTCAAGCCGAGAGCGGAGGGTTATGAGACGGAGATTCTCACAAATTACATTCAAATCCCATAAACCGCATGTGTGAACCCGAAACATATAGTTTTACTTATCTGTGCGGGTCATAGCGAGCGATGAATCGCGCGCACGGCGGTTGACAACGGCGATATTCCATGGCACTTCACCGCGAGGAGAACGAAGTTCCACTGAGGCAGTCGCCGAAGTGCAAGTGGATAATCGCAAGGGTAGTAGATGGGTAGGAATCGCAATAGCGAAGGCGATGTGGCCGCCGTGAAGGCAGAGAAATCTGAGGAGTGGATGGCGCGTTCGCCAGTATGACCTGACGGCGTCATTGTGTCAGAGGACGGCGTCGCGCCATCAGCCAATGAATTGGCGTGATTCTATATGGGTTCAGGACTCGGTCACACGGGCGTTCCCAAAGCGTGCTAAAGCTACGCAGTGTTAAGTTACCTATGAAAGAGAACCTTTCATTCACACTATAAAGTAGCAAGAAGCTACTTAAGAAGCAAAACAGATATGGATGATATATTAAGTACATTTATCATAGAGTAGAGGCTGTGTGAAGATTCATGGGATTTTCGGGTGTCAAAATTATGAAGCGTTTTGTAGGTTAAAAATCATTTTATACTAACTTCAATGAGATGGCGGAATATGGTCCAACATTTAGGTATTTTTTGAAGGAGTATGAGGTTTAGTGCTGTATGTGAAGGTGATAAAACTCCTGTCTAAACCAGGAACTAATTAATTTGTCTACAACATATAGAGATACTGCAGGTCAAAGATAACTCTGAGGTTGCAGACAGTTTGTGAGAAAAACCTTCTGAGAAAAAGTGGAAAGTGAATGTTTTAGGTAATATTTGGACACTGACACAATTTTCATAATTTCGGCTCTGTATGCTACCAGAACAGAATTAAAAATAAAACAATCAAGATCAAATTGAAGTGCTGACTTTAAGCTTTAATTCAAGGGATTGAAAAAAAACATAACATGCTTAGGAATTACAGCATTTTTATACACAGTCCCCCATTTTCAGGGGCTCAAATACAATTGGACAAAGACATATAATCATGAATAAAATGTTCATTTTTAATATTTTGTTGAGAATCCTTTTCAGGCAATAACTACCTTAAATCTGGAACTCATGGACATCACCAGAGACTAGGTTTCCTCCTTTGTGATGCTTTGCCAGTCCTTTACTGCAGCTGACAGTTTTTGTTTGTTTGTGGGTCTTTTCAGCAAGTGAAATGCTGCTCAATCGTGTTGAGATCAGGAGCTGACTCGGCCATTGCCGAATATTCCACTTTTTTACCTTCAAAAACTCCTGGGTTGCTTTCTGGGTTGTTTGAATCTGGGCAGATCCAATATCTCTATGCACTTCAGAATTCATCTGGCTGCTTCTGTCTTCTGTCACGTATTCAATAAACACCAGTAACCCAGTGCCACTGGAAGCCATGTGTTTCCACTCCACCGTGTTTCATGATGTTGTTGTATGCTTTGGATCATGAGCTGTTCCAAGCCTACTCCATACTTTTTTTTTCTTTCCGTCATTCTGGTACTGGTTGATCTTAATTTCAGCCATCCAAAGAATGCTTTTCCAGAAGTGGTCTGTTTTTTAGCTGTTTTTTTCTAATCAGGCCTTGTTTGCAGCTTGTGGTTAACCCTGTGTATTTGTTCTTGTGAAGTCTTCTCTTGTAGACTTTGACAGTGATAGTCTGCCTCCTGGAGAGTGTTCTTCTCTTGGATGGTTGTTGTGAAGGGTTTTTCATTTTACCATGGAGAGGATTCTCCGATCATCCACCACTGTTGTCCTCCATGGACGTCCAGGCATATTTATGTTGCTGAGCTCACCTGTGCGTTCTTTTTCTCAGAATATACCAAACTGTTGATTTGGCCACTCGTAATGTTCCTGCTATCTCTCTGATGGATTTGTTTTGTTTTTGAAGCCTAACAATTGTCTGTTTAACTTGTATGAAGAGATCCTTTGACCTCATGATGTGGGTTCACAGAAACAGCTTCCAAATTCCCAAAATGGCACACTTAGAATCAACTCCAGACCTTTTACCTGCTGAAATAATGTAGAAATAACGTTCAAGATCAACCAGTACCAGAATGACGGGAAGAAAAAAAAAGTATGGAGTAGGCTTGGAACACATCTAGCGATGAAATAGCTTTTGAGTTAACTGTCCAATCAGTGCATATCCTAGACTTCTGGGGGCCCTACGCAGAACGGGGGTGTTGGCGTTTGTGTTAAAGAATGATGCAACGCATTTGTCTGTTTCACTCCATCTCAAATTGCGCTCACGGAAAGCGCTCATCTCTTCCGAGGCTCGAAAATTCCTGCAGAACATAGACCTCTATATATAATCCAGCAATAATAAATTGCAAGCCTTAAAGTTTTAAGAATTCTGCAATAAAAAAAATCTGATTCCGAGTCATAAATTTAGCAGGATATAATGACACTGATCGAATGGCTTCGGCAGGCAGCGGGGCAGACAGTGCCTGAACTCTCCCCTCCCCATCATTTTCAAATGTAACTCTGTGGTGAGAAATGTAACTGCATCATGCTCTAATTGAGAGTCATTGAGGCGGATTTGAGACTTCCCTGTTTGTTTTCACTTTACCTTTAGACCTCGCTCTACATGAAGATGATATCAGTCTGCTTCAGCTATGTGTACCATCCTCCTGGGATCAAGGCATAGACTTTTGTCCTCTGTAGAGGACATTGTATTTTAGTGAATTTTTCTCAGACTATACATGTCACAGTCTGGATGTCCTGTACAGAGATACCAAATGCTTGTATGTGCTAACAACACTCCTTCTCCTTGCTCTTTAAAAATGACTGATATTGACAGACTTCAATTTCAGGCCAAGTCATGGTGTCCAAGACAAATTTTCCAGGAACAGGACAATGAAGTACATACTTTGTTTGTTCGTCTGATTAATTTTCCATTTTTTTGTCATAATTCAACATCTCAGGAAAACATTATGGGGAAACAGGGCATTTTTTCATTGATGTCTTCTGTAGAGGACACAGGGACATACAAGCATGTTAATCAGGCATTTTGAGGAGACACAACAAGTCAATAAGGAAATAAATTGTGCATCAATATTCCTACGAAATTGCAGATATTTATATTAAATGGTCATAATACCTGTGTGCTTACATAGTAACTAAATGTGTATACAGTATGTAACCAGAGTGTAAGTACACATTGGTACATTGTATCTAATGTTTGTGTAACTACACAAATGTAACAACCCACTGAATGGTATGTGTAAGTACAAATTGGTAACAACACTTTTGGTAATGAAAGTGTTACACATTATATTAAGTAAACAATTCCTGTGGATTTACCATGTAATTACTCTGATGTTACAGCAGCGGCCAGTAAGTTAGGCTTTACATATACATTGTGGTTGTGTACAGAATGTTGCACTTTATGAGAATGAGCTTTATTGGCCAGGTATGTTTACACATACAAGGAATTTGTTATAGTGACAGAAGCTCCAAAGTGTAACAGAAAGACAGCAACAGGACAGGACACAGCTAACAAAACAACAAAAATAATAATAATAATATACAAATATACAAAATAGGCAATGTACAAAAAAAAGCAAAAACACAATATATAATATAGACAATTTGTTTACTTATTTTTTACTACATCTTTTTATAACTATATTTATGTATATTCTCTTGTGTTTGTATTTCATATAATTGCACTGTCCATGGAGCGAACCTGACTTACATTTCACTGTTGATTATATTCTGTATAATTGTGTATGTGACGAATACAAATCTTGAATCTTGAGTATATCAAATCCTCATGTAATATCTTTCATAAAACAGTTGACAATAATCTTTGTACAAATCTGGTTCAAAATAGCCTAAAACCTAAAAACAGATTGACGAATTAAAAAATAAAACATTGTTTCTGCCTATACATGTCTATTTATTGTTTTAAATAACTTAGTCCTTCTCTCCTTAAAGTATAAAATATTATTTTTTTCTCTCCATTTGTTTTGTATGCTCCAACCAATTGAATTACTTCTAAAGTACTAAAGTACTAAAATTATTCACAAAACTAGTTGGCATGTTTTTCTTCCTATGTGCGGTATCATATCAAAATAATGAAAGTATAAATAATTTTGCTTAAAATACTAATCTGTAATAAAAATTATTTGTTACATTCATATAGTGCTTTTCTAGGCACTCAAAGCGCTTTACATAGTAAGAGGGATATCTCCTCGTCCACCACCAGTGTGCAGCATCCACCTGGATGATGCGACGGCAGCCATAGTGCGCCAGAACACACACCACACACCAGCTTACTGGTGGAGAGGAGACAGAGTGATGAAGTCAATCATTGTATGGGGATGATTAGGAGGCCATGATGGTCAGAGGACAATGGGGAAGTTTGGCGAGGACACCGGGGTTACACCTCTACTCTTTTTCTAAGGACATCCTGGGATTTTTAATGACTACAAAGAGTCATTTATAGAGACCTCGGTTTAAAGTCGCATCCAAAGGACGGTGCTTGTTGACAGTATAGTGTCCCCGTCACTATGCTGGGGTGTTAGGACCCACACAGACCACAGGGTGAGCACAACCTGCTGGTCTCACTAACACCTCTTCCAGCAGCAACCTAGTTTTCCCAGGAGTCTCCCATCCAGGTACTAACCAGCTCAACCCTGCTTAGCTGTGGTGTTTGTTTTATTTATTTTGCATATTTTTTATTTTATTTTACTCTCTTTTCCTCAATGGGATTCCTCCACAACTTGTAGCATTCGAAGAAAAAGCAATGGATATTAGACCTCTGTGTTCTGCATGTGTTCAGCGATTAAAATATAAAGCTTACAAAATATTTATCATAAAGTAGCTCTAAGACTCAGAATCTGCCCTACCTATATCTACAGTCAGGAATAATTACTGCTATTAAATATATATTACCATTACATTTTTTAATAAAGTACATAATGTTTTTTAAATAACAAGTAATCGTTATTCACAAAACATCTTGATATCCATCTTAGTTGTACCTGGTGGGTTCAAAAGAGTTTGTGAAGTAGCAATTTGTGAATTGATCATTGTCCTGTTAACACAGCCTGTCTGATTTGTTCATTAACCAAACTGAGCACAACTGATGAAAAATTACAAAGCGGCTCTTTGAGAAGAATCTAAATACATTTGAAATCTTATTATCAGCTAAGAGAGGTCAAAAAATGCTTTAACACGTACAGGTAGTCAAATTGGTGAGATGTATCTGGAGCTGATGCATGATTATGTGTCCTCAATATAGTAGTGACTTTAAGACCAGTCGCAGGATACTGTAGTATCAACGGGAAATATATAGTGTTTAAAGAGCATATGACCAAGAACAGATCCTTGAGGAACACCATATGTAAAGGGATTGTGAGGTATTTGTGTCTTTGAAGAATGATGAAGAACTGTTTATCTGAAGGGTACAAGGTGAACAAGTAAAATACACTTCTTAAATGCCAAGGGCAGACAGAAAGGGAGAATTTTTTGAAAGACAGTATCAAAAGCAGCGTTGAGATTGAGTAGTAAAGGAAAGATAAGGAACCCAGATTCAGCAGATAAAAGGAGGTCAGTGACCACTCTGAGCAATGCATTCTTGGTGCAGTGAAGTGGACGAAAACTTGATTGAAGTGGTTCATAGAGATGATTAAGTTCTAAATGAGACTGCAGTGGTGAAAGAGCTACTTTTCCAGAACCTTGGCAAATAGGAGATTAAAAACAGGCCTGCAGTAAGTAAATATGGTAGGAACTGAGCCAGGTTTTGAGAGACAGCAGTTTTGAGATTTTGAGGTACAACCCCAGTGGACAGACTTCTGTCGATCAGATAAAAATGAGAGCAGAGCTATGAAGCCTAAAGAAGTGTTGACATCGTAAAAGCAGATGTTTAGAGGGAAGGAAAGAAACTAACCGTTTAAATGAGTGATTCTCAATAGGTACGATGCTAACTGCAAATAATAAAATGCAACTAGTGCAATTTGCTTTAAATATGTGAGACCTGTGCAGTTGACTGTTGAAAAAAGTTCAAAGTTTCAATATGCGTTTTTGAAAGTTGAACTTAATTTAACTTGAGCGTAAAAGAGGCGAGACTTGAGCACATCGTTGAGTGCGTTTTTACTTACAAAAACAATGGAAATATAGAGCATTGGAATGGAAAAGACTTGCACTGTGTGAATGGCCCCTTAGGAGATCCAAATAAAAAGGATTCAAGATTTGTATTCGTCACTGTCACGAACTCAGCCGCTGTGGCTCCCTCCGATCACCACCAGAGGGAACCTTCACCTGAGTATTAACTCCCTCACGGACTTCATTTCCCATATACCCCGTACCTGAGACTGATTACCAGTACAGGTGTCTCTCATTGACTCTTGCCTATTTAAGCTGCTCTCTCATTGAACTCCTTGCGAAGTCTTGTTTTGCTATGCAAACATTTCTGGGCGTTTCTTCCGTGTATGATTCCCCGTGTATGACCTGGACTGTTTATTGGACTCTGAATCTCCGCCGCCTGCCTACTTTAATCATATCTGCCTTGTTTACTGGTTACCCCGAGTGTTTGCCGCCAGCCCCGATCATTAGCCTGAACTCTGACTCTGATTCTGCCCTGCCTACGTTGTGTTTGAAGCTTGTGTTTGAATTCTGCCTGTCTGACTTGCATTTTGTATTCCTGCAGCCCATCAGGCTTTTCGAACACTCAAGGAACAATTCACCACCGCGCCCATTCTACATCATCCTAACCCTGAACAAGAATTTATTGTAGAGGTGGACGTCTCCAGCACAGGCATCGGGGCAGTTCTTTCCCAACGTCAGGGCGATCCACCTAAACTCTATCCCTGTGCCTTTTTCTCCCGTAAACTTAACCCCGCCGAGCAGAACTACGATGTGGGCAATCGAGAACTTCTAGCCATGAAGGCTGCCTTTGAGGAGTGGCGCCATTGGCTCGAGGGAGCTAGACATCCTTTCACCGTGCTCACCGATCATCGAAATCTGGAGTATCTGAAATCAGCCAAGAGACTCAACCATAGACAGGCAAGATGGTCACTCTTCTTCACCAGATTCAACTTCAAAATCACTTACCGTCCAGGCTCACAAAACACCAAGGCAGACGCACTCTCACGACTCTATGAATCTTCCGCCACGAATCCTAGTCCAGAACTCATCCTTCCATCCACCATCATCCTCGCACCCATTCAGTGGGACATCATGACCGAGATCGCTGACGCTCAGAACACTGACCCTCCACCAGCCGAGACTCCACCCAATCTCACGTATGTTCCTCAACCACTACGACAACAGGTCCTTAGTTTGGTCCACTCGATCCCCAGCTCCGGACATCCAGGCATAACCGCCACGCTCCAATTGCTCAACAACCGGTTCTGGTGGCCCTCTATTCAAACCGACACCATCATCTTCATAAAGAACTGTGATATATGCAATATCTCCAAATCTCCGCATCAGTTACCCGCTGGTCTGCTTCAACCACTACCCATCCCACAACGCCCCTGGTCACACATAGCCATCGACTTCGTGACTGATCTACCGGCTTCACAGGGTCAGACAACCATCCTTACCGTCATTGATCGTTTCTCGAAGGCCTGTCGCCTGATCCCTTTACCCAAACTACCCACAGCCTTCGAAACCGCAGAGGCTCTATGCCATTACGTCTTCAGGTTTTACGGTCTCCCGGAGGATGTGGTCTCAGATCGGGGTCCTCAGTTCACCTCGCGTGTATGGAAAGCATTCTGCCAAGAGCTCAACATCAACGTAAGTCTCACCTCAGGCTACCACACTCAATCCAATGGACAGGTGGAACGCCTCAACCAAGAGCTCACTCGATTCCTTCGATCATACTGCCATCGAAATCAGTCTGACTGGAGCCGCTTCCTATTCTGGGCCGAATATGCACAAAATTCTCTCCACAAGCCGGCCACTGGGATCACACCCTTCCAGTGCACCTTGGGTTTTCAACCTCCTCTATTTCCCTGGTCAGGAGAACCTTCAGAACTCCCTGCCGTCAATTCATGGTTACAACGTAGTGAGGCGACATGGAATGAGGCTCATACGCATCTTCAGAGAGCAGTCCGTCGATCAAGTGATCAAGCCAAATCATCGACGCATCAATCCAGATTACCAGCCAGGTCAATGGGTTTGGCTGTCCACTCGGGACCTCCGCCTCCGGTTACCCTGCAAGAAGCTCAGTCCCAGGTACGTGGGTCCATTCAAAATCCTTAGGCAAATAACTCCCGTTTCATTCCGTTTGGCTTTACCTAACCATTATCGTATCTCACCCACCTTTCATGTCTCCTTGCTCAAGCCCGCTGGTGGTCCGAGAGGAGAGGAGGTCCAGGAGGTGGCTGGTGACCAGAGGGCCCCTCCCCTCATCGTAGACGGCGAGGAGGCGTATCAGGTCCGTGAGATTCTGGACTCTCGTCGCCGGGGCAGAATACTGCAATATCTAGTGGACTGGGAGGGGTACGGCCCGGAGGAGCGGTCATGGGTCAATGCGGAGGACATCTTGGATCCATCCCTTACCACAGACTACCATCGAGACCATCCGGAAAGGCCAGCCCCGAGACCTCGTGGAAGACCCCGGCGTCGGTTGGGGGGGGGGGGCTCTGTCACGAGCTCAGCCGCTGTGGCTCCCTCCGATCACCACCAGAGGGAACCTTCACCTGAGTATTAACTCCCTCACGGACTTCATTTCCCATATACCCCGTACCTGAGACTGATTACCAGTACAGGTGTCTCTCATTGACTCTTGCCTATTTAAGCTGCTCTCTCATTGAACTCCTTGCGAAGTCTTGTTTTGCTATGCAACCATTTCTGAGTGTTTCTTCCGTGTATGATTCCCCGTGTATGACCTGGACTGTTTATTGGACTCTGAATCTCTGCCGCCTGCCTACTTTAATCATATCTGCCTTGTTTACTGGTTACCCGAGTTTGCCGCCAGCCCCGATCATTAACCTGAACTCTGACTCTGATTCTGCCCTGCCTACGTTGTGTTTGAAGCTTGTGTTTGAATTCTGCCTGTCTGACTTGCATTTTGTATTATTAAAGCCGCACATGGATCCTCACGCCTCTGACTCCGCGTTACAGTCACATACACAATTATACAGAATATAATCAGCAGTGAAATAAGTCAGGTCCGCTCCATGGACAGTGCAATAATATGAAACACAAACACAAGAGAATATACATAAATATAGATATGAAATAAATAAGTAGAAAATAAAAAGAATAATAATTAGAAAATGATCAAATATGAAATAAAATGTGCAATAAACTAATGTGCAGGACAGTATACTGTAGACGTAATAAATAATAATATAAGCAGGAATGTGGAAACAGGCTGTTTACATAGCATTCCATTTACATAGGAATATCATCATTTAAAACATACGAGAAAACGCTTCCATATATTTTAATGTTGACATTCAATCAATCTGCATTGTATTTTGACATAAATGTGTCATCTGTCAGATGTTAGCAGTTCATTAAATGCCCTCATCTGCAAAACAATGAAGAAAACTACATAAGCTGATTTTTTTTTTAATTATTGGCTGCAGAAATACAAGAACATCTTAGAAACTATAATATTTTTGTCATATTACTAGGCTTTAGGACATTTGTGTACTAGTTTGGTACTATGTTGGGCTGCCAATTAAAGTCCAATGTAAAATCTATATGCTGAAGCTAAGCTAGTTGAAAACCTATAAAAAGGGAGAATATATGTACAGACTGGAAACGGCTAATGAACCAGTTTTAAGATGAGAGTCTGTCAGATGTGTCTTTGTATCGCTGGAGGCTCGGTTATGGTAGTCAGTGATACATGCTTCCAAAATGGCCTGTTTGTTCCTCACAGCAACATATTAACGCAAATGGGATTATTTTCATTACAGAAACAAAATTTCACTCACTTGATTTCCATAATTAAATGTAACAGGGTGTAATTAACCTAAAATGTTCAACAACACAGAATATGTCATATTAATTTCACAGTAAATTACAGACATGCAGAAAAACACTTGAGTAATTACTGACTACAAATGACATTGAGCAGGATTTAACATCAGAGAGGATAAAGACATGAATTAATTAAACAATCCAGAGGTTAAAACAAGCGGAAAGTTCACATTTAAAGTGATACTGTGTTCTGAAGACGAACTAAACTTTTACAGGTTTGGAACGACATGGTGTAAGTGATTAATGACCAAATTTGCATTTTGGGGTGGAGTATCCCTTTAAACGAAATAGTTGTACCAAAAATAAATTTCTGGCATTGACTCTCATGTTGTTTCCAAATAGACCCACATATTTCTACTTGGCATTTTCAAAGGATTTGTAAATGATCTCATTCGCAAAGCATGTCTATATGTTCACAAATCAAACTAATCACAAGTGACATTAAATTCAGTGACATGTAATTTAATTGTTCAACCACAGATGGAGAAAGAGAGGCCACGGTTACAGAACTAACAACGTTAATGTCTGAGGAGAATAAAAATGAATTGGAAACCTTTAATGTGCTTTAGGAGAGGTCACCTGAATGGCTTCCTTGAAGCCAGGTCATAAAATGCTTTAACACAGGGGTCACCAAGTTCAGTCCTGGTATCCCTGTAGAGTTTAGCTCCAACCCTAATCAAGCACCCCCCGAAGCAGCTAATCAGCTAATCAGCTAACTAGGTATACTTGACAGTTCCAGGCAGGTGTTTTGAGGCAAGTTGGAGCTAAACTCTGCAGGATACCGGCCCTCCAGGATCAAATTTGATGACCCCTGCTTTAACACATACACACACGTGCACATAAACCCCAGAGCAAGGGTAAGATTAATAACACCTGGCTTTTAAAATGGAAACATGTTCCATTCTGCTGCTCTTTCCTAAAGCCCTTTAATTAGAACAGCCAAATTATCTCAGAAGAGAGAACCTGCTTCATAAGCAGAAAATGAAAACACACTCAATACTTTATCCAATATCCCCTGCTCCACACAATATTTCTCTCAGACAAAACATGCAACATGCCTTAAAAACATTGATCCAATAGCCTATGTTTTCAATTATACCTGTTCTTAAAAATATCTTTCTTAATTGGGTTGCAGAGCAATGTACATGTATGCCATTTCCCTGTGATGTTTAAACATTTTTACGAGTTAAAAAGTCCATGTTTAGCTAGTTAGCATTATCTGATTGTAATGAGCCTCTGTTGTAATACTCCATGGGCAAAAATGTTTCTTTATTCACATGAAAGTAGAAACATTTAAAAGTAGATGGGTATAACATTTTTAAGAAGGCAACATATAAATAAAAAATATTTCATCGAGAGCAATGTTTTGTTAGGCTCAGTTTTCATGTTATACTGAAGTTTATAACTACTGTAACAACTTATGTGAGCTTTAACTGAACTGAGCATAACCAAGCATGACATCGATGACATCGAGCTGCAGACAGTTTATGATTGATTTAATTGAATGGTTTAAATGTGCACGATTGAAAGTAGTGATGTCCAAAGCGGTGAGTAATAATTAATCAGTAAGTAGTGTCCATTTCATCCCCCTGCAGAAACAAATGATTGAATTCACAAGTTTGCACTTACATATAATTGGATTTAGCAAATAGTAAGCATATTTGGCATGCTGTCTTGAAGGAGGGCATTCGCAAATTTAGTTGATCAACTAGAAAAGCTCCGCCTGTGCTGGAATGGTTGATTATCTGATCGTGCTCCTCCCGAACCTTTTTAATAAAACATCATGTAATGGTTTTAATGGTTATAATGGGAATGGTATTATTTTTAATGGAAACTGCAGTGGTCCCTGTGGGTCTCCACTGGTAACTTGTTGGTTCTGTTGGCAGCATGTTAAAACTGTTAAATCCTAATAGATTATGGGCCAAAACACACTACTGCACAGGATTGCCAGGTCTATTTAACAAAACCAGTCCAAAGGCCAATGAAAATGACCTAAAATCGCCTTATCCAAATATCAAAACTCAACATATGCTACTCCCATATGTAAAATACATACTTTGCATCCACTGTTATACACAATTTAAAATCGAAAATCTTTAGTAATCATAAACATCCTGTTTTCATAAAGGAGTTCAAAGGCCCTTACTCACAGAGCTCCGTCTAGGACAGTTTTATCACTGGTAGAATGTAAAATATTTCAATATATGTATTTCATACACTTCTTCCGCCGCGCAGAGAAATAATGTGCTGCACACACGCAAATAAATTAGTTGGGAAGCCATTTGATTGAATTATAGTAAAAGCAAAAAAGAACATTGCAATGCTCGGGCAACCCGCTATGGAGTTGATATCGCTATAGAGTTAGAACCGATGAATGCGGTTAACAGGTTTCATAGAGACTGAAACAGAATGATGTGCGCCAAACGAGTCCGACGCCGTAGAAACCGAATACTTCAATGGTTGCGGACGAAATAGCTCAAATCGAGAGCCAAAGCAAACACAGTGACATGTGAAATAAACTGTCCTCATGTATTAAAGAAGAGTGGCTTGATGAAGTGCTGGAAATAGCGGAGGATGGACACAAAACGGTAACAAAACTCTGATAGATTTAGATACTGTCACACACGGGTGTATTGTGCAAACTACACTTCATAGGGATGTTTAGATAGCTATAGAAGAAAATATTTAGCTTACATATCTCAGTTTAAATGCAGTTTGTTTTGATATTATATTATGTCAGGCCTATATCATAAACCTAATAAATAATTGACCTTGTTTTTTTAAAATGGACGCTCTTCTGCTCATCAATCTGTATTTATTTGATCAAAATACAGAAAAAAACAGTAATATTCTGTTACTGCAATTTCTAATATTGGTTTCCTGTTTTATATACTTAAAAATACAATTTATTCCTGTGAAGCAAATCTGTATTTTCAGCATCATTAGTCTTCAGTGTCACACGATCTTCAGAAATCAGTCTAATATGCTGATTTATTATGAGTGTTGAAATTGTTGTGGTGCTTAATTGTTTTTGGAACATGTGATTTTTTTTTTCTTTGATTCATACAAAGTTAAAAAGAATATATTTATTAAAATTAAAAAGCTTTTTTTTCGCAATATAAGTCTATATTACTGTCATACTGTATACTGTCACCTTTTATCTATTTAGCACATTCAGAGGGGGTGCTAAAAAAAACTAATTAAATTATGAGAAAGTAAGGAACGCCTACTTTAGCTATAGGTATTTTTATTTTCAGCAGCTTCGAAAAAGGCATATTTAACCTTTTCCAAGTGGTATTAAACTTCTCATATGCCAGTGTTATTAGTAATATAACTTATAATGTCAACTGCCAAATATGACCCTTACAAAGCAATATAAATTATGAATGAATAAAGAAAAGAAAGTTAGAATTTTTTACATATCTAGTAATTTTCTTCTGACCATCAAGTGTCAGTCACTCAATGCCAACTGTTGAAAACATGGTCAATTCTAACAATTTAAAATAGATAGTGCTGACTATTCATAAAACTATTTCCACACGGACACATTGCGAGAGATGACCTCCCGTGCTGATTGGCCCCGAATCATGTGTAGATGATAGCCAGAAATAGGCTATTGTCAAAAGCATAAAAAATTGGCAATATTAAGAGGATTTATTTCCAATTAATTTAGGCTTGTTACATTCTTCTATTAGGCCTATTTTATTATTATTATTATTATTATTATTATATTAACTTTTATTATTTATTTACTTGAAATGATTGCCCCCGAAATAATTTAATAGTGCATCACTGCATGATGCGCTGTGAGGATAATAAAATAGGCTAGCTTACTCCTCATTAAAAACAATTCTCAAAGGTTTAAAAAAAAAAAACTGGTATATTAATTGTAGGCCTATAATTATGATTATTAACACTGCGGTCGTTTATTTCATGCAGCGATTTTCAAAAACAACCTGTTTAACTGTTGAGATATACGTTTCTTCTCATGTTTTTCACTATATGAGCAACAAGAGAAAAATTAAGGGAATAATTTAAGATAGTTATATACTGTTATCAGCATATGTTAAAATAGATTTTTCTCTCGTTGTCTCAGAGAGAATAAGCACCGTTAATTCAGTGTTAGCCGTCAGTTTTTTTACTTTCCTTTTCTCTATACTGAAATGACTGACGTTCAAACCATCTTGCGTATTTTATAGGCCACATGTTTTTTAGGTTTTTAATGTTTATTTTCAATGTTAATGAAAGTGCCACCTAGTTACAAACAGGAAAATCATTTGGAAATTCTTGGGGTTGCTGTGCCGGGGATAAGCAAGTTTCTGATGGGGCTATAGCCCCGTCTAGCCCTGCCCTAGCGCGCCCGCCACTGTTCGTGAAATGCCATAAAATGAAGAATTTGTTTTCTGTTCATTCTCTTTAACCTTTATTTAATTGACTAAAGTACAAAAAAAAAAAAAATCCAATGTTTTCAGTGGCCAACTTTTAATTTTATTTTGTTAATATAACCAAATGTAGATTTTCTTAGCTCCAAAACACTTCAAAAAAGTTGAAACCGAGGCAAAATAAAAAAAAAGGTAAAAGAACATCCAAATTAAACTGTTTTGAAACCGTTCACAGTAAGCAGGTGAGTTGGTAATAGGTCAAGGTATCATGTTTGGGTATAAAAGGAGCATTTCAGTCTTTGCAAGCAAAGTTGGATCACGTCTCATCACTTTGTGCCAAATTTCTGTCAAACAAATACAAAAAAAATATATATAATTTCTTAATAGAAAATCACAAAGAATTTAGGTCTTTCACCAACTAACACACATATCATTGTGAAAAGATTCAGGGAATCCAGATAAATGTCAGTCTGTGTAGGGCAAGACAAGACACTTCAGGTGAATGTGCTTGACCTTTGAGCCCGCAGATCTCATTTCATAAGAAACCGTCATGTGAAATATAGCCACATGGGCTCAGGAGTATTTCGGAAAACTGCGGTCACTTAAATTCTGCAGCTGCATCAATAAATGCAACTTGAATTTCTGTTACTGTAGCAGAAAGCTATACATCAAGTCTATGCTGTGATGCCATGGGGTTCTCTGGGCCAGAGCTAATCTCAGATAGTCAAAGACAGTGGAAAGGTGTGCTGTACTCAGATGAGTCCACATTTCAGCTTGTTTCTGGGAAAAATGGATGTCAAGTTCTCAGTACCAAAGACCAAAGGGACCATCCAGACTTTCATCAGCAACAGATGCAAACGCATACGACGATCATGGTATGGGAGTGCAGCAGAGCAAACGGCATGGGTGACTGGAATATGTGCAAAGGTACCATTGAAATGAAGGCATGTATTGGGATTGTACAGAGACATATACTGCCATCAAGATTATGTCTTTCATGGGAAGTCCATGGACAATGCCAGGTCTCATGTGTTACAACAGCTTGGTTTTGTAGAGACAGGCTTAAAGTGTTAGACTGGCCTGCCTGCAGTCCAGTTTGAAAATCTGTGACCGGTTATGAAAAGGAGAATCAGACAACAATGATCACCGAAGTTTTTTATTTGTACTTTAGTCAATTAAATAAAGGGTAAAGAATGAACAGATAACATATTCTTGATTTTATGGCATTTCACGAAACGTCCCAACCAGAGGTGGAAAAAGTACAAAAATATTGTACTCAAGTAAAAGTACCATTACTGTCATGAATCTGGTTGCCACTCACTACAACTGCACATCACCATGGACTACATCTCCCATCATGCACTGCACACACACATTCCCATCCACCATTAAACCAATCACACATCTGTCACCATTCACTCATTAGTCTTGATTGTCTCACCACACCTGCACCTCATTCACTCACACATATTTAAGCAGCAATCTCACATACACTCACTGCGAAGTCTTGTTTTGCCCTGTTGTAAAAAGAAAAACTACAGGCCTGTGTAATCATGGTGATTTTTGGAGAAAAACGTCATTCTTTGTGTGATGACTTGCTATATTAAATTATATAAATCTAAATTTTCTGCGTCTATATCTTCAATTTTGTGATCATTCTAAACGCATTTTAACAGACTGAATCACGCAGTGAAAGAAAGCACTCCAAATGCACGCGGATTAGTCTAATCTACTAACGTTGCTAGATTTCACGGCACTGTTTCGAGTGTTTTTTTTTTTTCATACTCTGCTTTTTCTCCTGCGACGTGGAGTAGAAATGACATAACTGGTCTCACTCAACTTTTTCTCAAAACTGTAGGGGCCAGCAAATCTAGCATGTAGTGCTGAGGATGGAATGGGGAGTAAAACAAGCACTTGATCACCAGGCTGGAAGTTGTTTAACAGACTTTCAGACTTTCTGCCAAATCTCGACTTCATTTTAATTCTGTGAATCTTTTATTTTTTTGCTTAGTCCCCCCAAGTCTACTGTGCTTCCTATTTTACTTTTTCATTTGGTAAATTTGTAAATAAAACACTTGACTTTGGAATTTGACATATCTTTTGTGCTTAGCAGGGGACTGGTACTCACTCACCCCAATCAATTTTATTTTTTACTTTTCTCTGTTACATAATTCAAGCAAAAGGAACTTGCAGCAGCATCATTCATTGTAAAATAAATAAATAAAACAGAAAATGGGTAATTAAGAAGGAATGAAAGAGCAAAGCTGCTTACAAAGCTGGTTTGAGATTAAACCTCAAACAATGTGATACAGAAAGCTAATTGTTTCTCATATGTTACTTATAATGGACAGGACTGTAGCTGGATAAAAACAAAGAGCTGCTTTTAAACTGCGGCAAAGAAAACAGACCTTATTATTAATCACAACACTTTTTCAGCATTCTGAATCTGAAATGTTATAGTTTAAATTTGTAATTTGAAACTTTTGGTTGCTCTGGGAGGTCATGTTTGTGATCAAAATTGTCAGGCAGAACTGATTAGAAACATTTGTCTGAGGTTAACTAGGAAAAGCGTAGTCAAAAAAGTAGAATATTTTACAATTGTATGCAGTGCCATTGACTTAAAAACAAAGAATGATAACATAGATTGTAGATGATTGCACACAAAGACCTAGGCAGTGAGAACAATATTACTCACAAATTATAAGTATGACACAAAGACTGAGCTGTCAGAGGTCACACTGAAAGGATTTAGCAAATGACTGACACTGACATTAATGCATTATTCAAATTCATTACTGCTCCAAAGTTATTTTGGTAAAAGCTAAAGCAGTGCACTTGTCATACTAGTTATGCTGAACTGAGATTAATTTACAAAGGCACGATTCTCTACCATGCTGTGTTGCATTTTCCCCATTTAAAACTATATGTGGGATACGTCTTGTGTATTTTACAGTCTTTGGGTCAGTTTTTTTCCACAACATTCTCAGGGCAATTCATAGCTATTTTACATTTTGGTAAATTCCATAAGTCCTCTTTTTCCTGGACATATCCTAATGACATAGTGAAAAGACAGCTTTAGGAGAATCAAGTTGAGCAAATGTTTAACTGTTAGTTCTGCAATACCAAAATCTAGTGTTGGGAGTAACGCGTTAAAAAAGTAATGCATTACAGTAATGGATTAATTTTTGCTGTCAAAAAATATAAAATAGATTTAGAAAAGGGAGAGCTAGAGTTATAGGGTTAAATAAAGATGGAAAAGATGTGTCTTTAGCTGTTTCTTGAGGATGGCTAAGGACTCAGCTGCTCGAAGTGAGTTGGGCAGGTTGTTCCACCAGGAGGGAACAAATAATGTAAAAGTCTGTAAAAGTTATTTTGTGCCTCTTTGGGATGGTAGAGCATTGTGCCAAAAGTCTAGCACACAAGTCTTAAGAAGTGAATTTAGGTAAAGGGGTGCAAAGCCAGTTGTGGTTTTGTAGGCAAACATCAATGCCTTGAATTTTATGTGAGCAGCTATTAGTATCCAGTGCAAATTGATAAACAGAGATGTGATGTGCATTCTTTTTGGCTTGTTAAAGATTTCGCAGCCACATTCTGGATTAATTGTAAAGGTTTGATAAACCTGTCTGGAAGACCTGCCAAGAGATCATTGCAATAGTCCAGTCTGGACAGAACAAGAGCTTGAACAAGGAGTTATATAGCATGTTCTGAAAGGGCCCAATCTTCCTAATGTTGTATAAAGCATATCTGCAGGGCCAGGCAATTTTAGCAATGTGGTCTGAGAAATTCAGCTGATCATGAATCACAAATCAAAGGTTTCTGGCTGTTTTTGAAAGAGTTATGGGTGATGTACATAACTGGATGTTGAAAATGTGATGAAGTGATGGGTTGAAACCACATGCAGTTCTGTCTTGGTAAGGCTGAGTTGAAGGTGATGGTTTTTCATCCAGCAAGAAATGCCTGAAATTAACACATCATCAACTTTTGTTATTTTCAGGAGCCATTTGTTTGTCAGCGCATGGGAAAGCATTATGGCTACTGAGCATTTTAGAAAGTGTGTGCCTCTGTGTCCAAGGTTTCAGACACCCAAGGACACACTCAATCTATGTGTTATGTGTCTTGGTGAGGAGTACGCGCGTTCAGTGCTCAGGATCTCTGAATGCGCTCATTGTGAAAATTTCCAATGAGAACGCTCCATTTGCCCCTCCTCTCAAGGGATGAGAGACAAGCATCTGCATCTTCGGGTACTGCTGCTGCCAAGGCACAAGGTTTGCAGGTTGAGCTTGCAGGAAAGTTTGAGAAGGGTACGGACCTTTGGAAAGCTTCCTCTGCAAGCTTGAGCGCTCAGCAGGATCCAGATGCTCTTTCTCTTGGGTTATCGGATCCCGCAGATAGTGCTCTATTGGGGTCATCTAGTAAGAGTGAGGACATGGATGTGGTTGGTGATAGCAATGATAGTGTGAGCACTGAATCCTCCCAACCTAACTCCGGCCCTGCATACGTAAAACAGATTATACTAATGTTGAGGGTGTGGCTGAGCGTGGATTTGCAAAGATCCCCCTGTGGAGAGGACGCTCATGAGAGTTCTCTTCCTGGGTCAGTCATCATCTTTAAAGACTCGTGCTCTGCATATGTGGGGGCAGTTCAAGCTGGTGGAGCCTTGCGCACAATGGCTGTGTTACAAGCTTACAACACTGACTTGCTTAAAGACCTATATGAGGGCAAGTGTTTGTCCCCTGAGACAAAGGCGCCTCCAGGAAGCTTATTTCCCACTGCCCCAAGTCTTCCTCTGAAACATCAGAGGGGGCTGGTCCATCTCAATCTTACAATCACAGGCTGGATCAGAAGAGTAGCATGACTCGCCCCATTCCTCCCTCTGAGAGTCGGGTGCAGAGCAGGCAAGTGATAAGAAGAAGAGAGCGCATCTCGGGAAGGTGTTGGATGAGAAGAATTCCAGGTTTGAACTGTGCTGTGATTCTAACACTTCTTGATGCTTTCCACCCCCCACCACACAAAAAAACATTGGGACCTAAGCTGGAGTAATGTTGTTCTTAAGTGTTTTGCTTGTTGGTGAACCACTGAAGTTCTGGTCTCTCTCTTGTGATGTAGACTTTTTTTTACAAATATTCTCAGTTGTCGGGCTACCCATCTTACCAGGGTTTTTGCAAGAAGGCAGCCCCTTGAGCCTATTTCTAGCTGTCTCCCCTGTTAGGGCTTTCAACAGATGGTCTACCTCCCTTTACCCCTCAAGCCTAATCAGGTAGCAGGTTGAACTGCCTCCCCTACCCCCTTATTATGGGTTTTTTAAGTGTGCGGTCCCCTTGGGCCCTGCATGCTGTTTTGGCTAATCTAACCTTCTGAGGATAGCTGTGTTCTTAGCTTGGTTAAAGGAGTGTCCCTCCTGTTCGTCTGGATTCCCCAATTTTCCCCCATTATGTTAGTAGCCCCAGGCATTATTGGCTTCAAATATTTATAATAAGACAAAATAAAGAATAAAATGTGCAAAAAAAAATGTGCAATATGTATACTGTGGCCTTAATAAATAATAATATAAGCAGGGATGTGCAAGAGGAATGTACAAACAGTTTGTACAGGATATATACACATAGCAGCAATACGGATGATGGAGAATAGTGAATATCTTATAGTTTATTAAATTGAGTCTTGTTAATATTATGAGACCGAGTTCGAGTTTAGGAGTCTGATGGTCTGAGGGAAGAAGCTCCTCCTAAGTCTCTCAGGTTTTGCCATCATGCTCCAGAAGCGCTTGCCACATGGCAGTAAAAAGACGTTTGCCAGGGTGATTTGAGTCTTTTAGATTTTAACAGCTCTACTTTTGCAGCGTTTGAGATAGATGTCCCGCAGAGAGGAGAGGGCAGACCCTGAGATTCGCTCAGCTAAGCGCACAACTCTCTGCAGAGCTTTGCAGTCCTGATTTGAGGCGTTACCACACCACACTGAGATGCACTGAGTCAATAAACTTTCTATGGCCCTTGAATAGAAAGTTTTCAGGATTGCTGGTGAGACCCTGAAATTATTTTGCTGTCGCACATGATACAGTCTTTGCCTGGCTTTCTTGACCTGAGTCTGAATGTGTGCAGTCCAAGTCAGGTCCTCTGAGATGTTTACACTGAGGTACTTGAAGCTGCTCACCCTCTCCACAAAGGTCTCACTGATCATAAGAGGAGTGTAGGGCCGCTGTTGTCTCTTCCTGAAGTCCACAATCAGCTCTTTAGTTTTGCTCACGTTCAGAGAGAGACAGTTATCCTGGCACCATTATGTAAGTCTCTGTACCTCATCCAAGTATGCGGTCTCATCATTGTTGGAAATGAGGCCCAGAACCACAGTATAATCTGCAAATTTAACAATAGTAGTGGAGCTGTGTAGAGAGAGTAGAGCAGGGGACTCAGGACACAACCCTGTGGGGCTCCTATGTTCAGGGTGATGGAGTTGGAGGTGAATTGGCCCATTTTCACCACTTGAGGTCTGCCGGTGAGGAAATCTTGAATCCAGTCACAGAGTGAAGAGTTTAGGACGAGGTTTGTGAGTTTAACAGCTAGCTTGATGGGGACTATTGTATTGAAAGCTGAGCTATAGTCGATGAAAAGCAGCCTTACATAGTTGCCGTTTTTGTTGCCAATATGTGTAAGGAAGAGTGCAGGACCTGAGAGATGGCATCGTCAGTAGACCTATTTGGGCGGTAGGCAAACTGAAGAGGGTCCAAAGTAGCAGGGATGGAGGAGCAGATGTGGTTCTTTAAAAGTCTCTCAATGACTATTGATGTGAGGGCAACTGGACAATAGTAATTCAGGCAAGAGGGTTTATTGTTCTAAGGCACAGGGATGATGACCGATTTTTTAAAGGAGGTGGGAGCCACAGAGGTAGCAAGGGACTCATTAAAGATGGATGTAAACAAACCAGCAAGCTGATCAGCGCAGGATCTCAAAACGTGGCCATTAATCCCATCAGGTCCGGCTGCTTTCCTGACGTTCACTCTCTTTAGTTCCCTCCGAACCTCGTCCTCCAACACGGTGATAACATGATCATCGCTGCTCTGTCTGCTGCTTCCTGACGCGCTGATCGGCAGAGTCGCGCTGCCGCCATTGCATTCAAAGCGGCCGTAGAAGGTGTTTAACTCTTCGGCCAGCAACGGATCTGCTCTCACCTCTGCGGAGGATTTATTTCCAGAGGAACAGATGGTCTTCAGTCCCTGCCACATGCGTCGAGAGTCATTGAGCTGAAAATGAGACTCAATTCTCTCCCTGTATCGGAGTTTAGCAGCTCTAACTGCACGTCGGAGAGCATAGCACGATGCTTTGTACTCGGTCATGTTTCCCGACAGAAGACCGGTGTTGTATGCGGCAGTTTGATGTTAACCACATCACGGATTGTTCTGTCCACCCACGGTTTCTGATTGGAGAATATTCTTATACTTACTGTTTCAGTGGCTTCTTTATTTTCAGCTTGCCCTCTTTCTGAGGAAAGGTTCAGTGTATGCCTGAAGCTCCCTTGATGCTCTCTCACCAGGTGATTAGGCATGCGCCGTGGAGTGTGTACATATTCCCCACTAGAGGATGCAGCACAAGTTGCCTAGAAGGGGAATGTATCAGGTTATGCATGTAACCATGGTTGCCTGAGAGGCTACGCCCCCTCACCATGCCTAGTGCTTGCTGGTTTTCATGTCTCCTTCAGAGACTAAGTTGGTTAAGTGTTTGGCAGGTGCCCTTTTATACATGTAGGCACCCGACTGTGATGTCATGGGCTATATGGGCTAACGGGATTGGCGTTGGTTCAAGTCAAGTCAAGTCACCTTTATTTATATAGCGCTTTTAACAATACAAATTGTGTCAAAGCATCTGCACAATATCAAAATATTGTCGATAATGTAAAATGACAAGTTTACACACTCAATTTTCAGATAAAGGCATTTCATTATTGAATTCATCTTGTTTCCTGCTGGCAGCAGTCGCCATATTGTCCCCTACAGGACACAGCATCTCGTTCCCTCTTGGGGAACCATGGTTACATGCATAACCCGAGACGTTTCATGCCTCACAATGCCATACTGCGTACTAGGCAAACATACTGCGTTAGAAAACGCATACATATGAAGCTGTATGTGCGATGCTAACATTCAAATGTGTCAGTTTTCAGATCTCGCAGCATATTAAAATAGTTTTGAAGTTCATTTCAACAGGAAACTGTAGCAAGGTGTGTTATTTGAGTTTTGCAGAAATCTAGGTAGAGACACGTATTTCCAATGAGGCTAGAAAGAGCAAGAAAGCAAGAAGGTAGTAAGAAAGTGTGACTTCATTCACAGTCTGCCAAGACAGCATTGATTTGCAATTATGTTTGAACTCTACTTGATTATTATCACTGCTGCAGCTTTCTGATAATTCATGGGATACAATCTTCTTGGATCATCTGAGCTGAGAGATGCTTTGTCGTTTGCCGCATATTAGATTGTATGTGAAATTCAATCACAAAACAATGAAGGGTTTCCTTTGTCTTATGACAGGGAAGTTCTTTTTAGAGTAACACAATCATTTGTTGCTTTTTGGATGATGTTTGGACTCCTTGACAGGGTGTTTTTCACTCTAATGGCTTATTTCATATGGAGTTTAACTACTACCTGTAACTTCCTTCTCCCCTCCATCCGTCCCTCAGGATCAGAGCGAGTTACTTCAAGGTTGACCTCTCAAGGCCGCTTGAGATACCCATTTTGGCTCGAGCCTCTGCAGTTTCAACTGTGCTGGTATCTGTGAGAGCTCATAGTATCTGCAGTCGTACATGAATTCACATGAAATTGTCAAGCTTACTATGTTATTATGTCTGAATTATGTAGTAATGTGGCCTAGACACAAAGAAGATGAGATATTCTCCCATCATGGACTCACAGTGAATTGTATGAATTTAGTGAGTCTTCCATTCACATCAGAGCTGTGAATATAGATTATAGAAAATAATATATAGATTATTTCTCTCTTTCAATCTTATTCTCTCCTTTGCTTATACCCCATCGACCTGCCTGCCTCTTTAACTTCGCAAGCCTTATCTGAAGATTTATCAAAGAAGTATAAGTGAGAGGAGGAAGAGAGAGGTCTGGGGTTCTTTCGCAAACCAAGATGGGATTTGATAAAAAAAATCTTTGGAGCAAATTTTACAAGAATATTACATGACTGCTGCACCAAACTCAAATAATGAAGGCTGTAAATAAATAGTACTGTAGACAAAAATGTAATATATGTGCATATATTACATTTCCAACTATTTTGTCATATGAAGTAGAAACATATATGTAACCTATTAGAAACATATTAGAAATGGAACTATTTAATGTATTAACATATATATATATATATATATATATATGTTGTTGATTGACACTGGCGTTTTATCACAGCTCCGCCCTGATTGAGCTGTCGTCAGTCCGCCATTGTTTCTATGCCGGTGTCCTGACATTTTATCCTACCTGTCAGATTTTCCTACCTCTGCTTACTGCGCATGCGCGCATCAATATTGCATCCTTTTACTAACGCTGAATAACAATATTTAATGTATCTGCATTACTGTAAGGGTATTTTTAGGGTTGGTTAGGTGTAGACTCTAATAAAACACAATAGCACAAAAAATATGTATTGTTGGTTTCCGGTACTAGATGTATTCCTTCTATCCACAACCGCTGAATATAACATGTAATTACTGTATGTGCATTACTTTAAGGGTACGTTTAGGGTTGTGGTAGGTGTGTGCATTAATAAAACATAATTTAATAGGTAGCATTTTTCATTGTCGAATTGTACTACCCACTGTTTTAATGGGAGGTAGCAAAATCTGACAGGGTAGGACAAATCGACAGAACACCGGAGGAGGTGTAGACAAAAATGTGTCCTAAGCGATTGAGGTGTTTTGTTGTTGAATGTAATAATGAACATAGCAGTAGTCATTTACACCTGACGTCTGAGCTGCTGAGGATGCAGAGGATTATGTTTGTTTTTGAAGGGAAATTCATTCCTGATCCAGCTTCACCTACAGAAGAAGTGTGTATATGTTTTTTTTTTAAATGAATCTTTGCAAATCACTTTTCCTAATAATGTGCTAGTTAGCGAGTTTCACAATGAATGCAGCTAAAGTTTACAGTCTCATGAGAACGGATCATCATCCCACAGGGAGCAGAGCTCATTAGCATTTAAAGTGAATGCACTGAAACGGGTCGCTGTGAACAGATCTGATTTTGACAAGGTAAAAAGGGTGTTGTTTTACACTACCATTGAGAAATTTTAACCAACGTATGTCATAGATTTTTCATTAAGACCCTAAAGAATCATATCAACTTGTGGAAAATGAGCATCCGATGACCCCTTTAAAAAAAATGCAAAAACATATACCGTATAAGCATAACAGATTTTTGTATATACGTTGTTTTAATAAAGTTGCATAGATTAATAATGTAGGTATTATTAACATAAGTATACAAATGTTAAAATGGGGATTTTATATAAATGTATCTTCATCTACCCTGAGAATGTACATATGTGAATAAAAAATAAATAAATAAATGTATATATACAGTGCCCTCCAAAAGTATTGGAACAGTAAACATAAAATTACTCTGTTGGCTGTGGAGTCATTAAAATATGAATTTGAGACAAAATTACAGAATGTCACATTTTATTATTGGGTGATTAAACTCGTAGATGTTTTGCCAGCTAAGAAGTTCAGCACTTTTAGAGTTTTATCCCCGATCTGATGTGAGTATTGGGACAGTTGCCTCATGGTATTTCTAAGTGATCAGCTGTGTCCTGTTGCATTAATTCTTCAGATATTAAAAGCAAGGAATATGCCGTACCAGTTATATCCATTACTTCTGTATTCTGAATCTTGCATTCGATGATGACACACACAAACCAGGATGAAGATGAGGGAGCTGAATTTGAGAGAAATGCGAACAATTTGGATGCTAAAAGAAAAGAGGAAGTCAATTAGAGCTATTGCAATAACAAAGAGCATGGAGAAATCAAGAAATTGGAAACCACCAGCAACCAACGATGACCTGTTCGGCTGAGAAAACAGCAGTAGTTGATGACAGACAAATAAAAAAAGCTGTGAAAATGAACCCCAAAAGACATGTCTGTAAAATCACCAACAACTTCCAGAAAGCTGGGGTGATGCTCTGACAATCACCTGTCCTCAGGAGTCTTTGACACAGAATTACAGATGCTACACAGCAAGATGCAAACCTCTGACCAGCACCAAAAATAGAAAGGCAAGATTAGAGTTTGCAAAAAAGCACAAAGGTGAGCCAGAAGAGTTTTGGACCTGTGTTTATGGACCGATGAGACAATGATGAATCTTTATCTAAGTGAAAGGAAAGCAAAAATGTGGAGAAAAAAAGGAACTGCAAATGATACAAAGCATAAATCCTCATCTGTAAAGCATGGTGCAGGTGGTGTCATGGCATGAGCATGCATGGCTGCCTCTGGAACAGGCCCTCTCAACTTTACTGATGACTTAATGTATGATGACAGTAGCAGAATTAATTTGGAAGGGTACAAAACCATCTTGCCTACCAATAATCAAGAAAATTCCACCAAATTAATTGGGAAGTGCTTCATATTGCATCCATTTAATGACCCAAAAACACCCTGCCAGTTCAGTCAAGGAATTTATAAGGGCAAAGAAATGGAAAGTCTTAGATTGCCCAAGTTAATCTCCAGATTAAATCTGATTGAACATGAATTTCACCAGCTGAAGAGGAGAGTAAAGGCAGAAACTCCCCAAAACAAGCAACAATTGGAATTGGCTACATTAAAGGCTGGGACAACTATTTCAAAGGATGAGACCAAGAGTCTGGTGATGTCTATGGGTCACAGACTCACTGCTGTGATTGTGCACAAGGGATCTGCAAATAAATTATAGCTTTTAATCTTTTACATCTGCCTTATGTTCAACTGTCCCAATACTTATGCTCACATCAATGAGTGGGCTGAACACTAAAAGTGCTGTTCTTTTTATTTGGTAAAACATGTATGTGTTGAAACGGCTAATAATAAAATGTGACATTCTGTAGTTTTGTCTCATTGTCATCTTTTAATCATATTTGCAAAAGTCTTGACTCCACAGCCAACAGAGCAATTTTGTCTTTACTGTTCCAATACTTATGGAGGGCACTATATATGCATGATAAAACCTTATAATCATTAAAATATATCATCATGTTTACAGTAAACCATACCTTATGCACAGGAAACTTGCTTCATTTAGAAACAAGTTCATCAAATGAGATCAGAATTCATCAGACTGCTTCAAACCAGTAGCCATCGCTGGGATTTCTTTTTTTTATATTCTTAAAACACTTGATTCTGAGACTCAGAGTTGCTCATGAATGAGACTACACTGGATTCACTAATTGCTTTGAATCATGAAAAAGAATTGGCTGCACTGTCTGTGTTGTTGCAAATCCGATCCAAATAATGGATTAATACATCATTGTCAACAGTAAAATATCACGCTCAATTCTGTTATATTATGCATAACTTAATTATTATTCATGAGCTAAGCCTTAGCCAGCACCCCATTTCCCTCAAGTGCCCCATCACACAGTGACACTCATGTCCTTCACCACAATCCAGACATGTATTCATCTGTGTATGCACTGAAAGTGAGTGATGTGACAATCAGAATTCGCACATTATAATGTATGAAGCTGTCTAAGTGAGCATGTAAATTAAAACGCACTGCAGACGCCTAGTTGATTTTAACAGAAGAGTATAAATTTTGTCACGCCGCAATGCGTCAATTGATTGCACTGTAGACTGGTGTAAAACTTTAAATAGCATTTAATTGGTAGATTCATCAGATTCATCTACAAAAGGTTATTCAGATCTTTAAGTATTTTTTCTTTATTAGTAATCGTGAAGCAAAACACCAGTATATGCAAATGCTGTCATTAGTTATTAGTATACATGAACAGGCTATTTGAAGTAAATTCAAACTTCAGTGTGAGTTTAGTAGCAAAGATTTGTGATAACAGCAAACTGAAGGCTTGACTACAAAAATAGGCAATTTAACCTTAAAACTAGTTTAAATGAGTATCGCCCCTATTTTATTTGATTGTGAGATGAATATAAGCACTGTAAGCATTTCTAAATGTTATGAAAACATTTTAGATTATAACATTAGTACTGAACTGTTAAACCTTGCTGTGACACTACATGACCTGAACACCATGAAGGATGGGTGGTAAAGCAGCTCCAGAGGTTCTTGAGTCAGGGTATTAAACTGAAGCAGCTCTGATAAACATTGTGGGGTGAGATTATGAAGACCTAAAATAGTATAAGCTTGCAGATAATACAGTATGTATCAGCCTCAGACGGCACAGTCATGAACCACACACACAGTCCACCTGAACAAAACTGTAAAGAACTGGGTTTCAGATTACACAAATATTTTCTGTCTGCTTTGCAACTTTGATACAACTTTGTGTATGACATGTACAGTGAGTTATTTTAAGAAAAAATATGTTTTTGAATTGTATTGGGGCTCTTGAGAGTTCTCAGAAAAACATGCATAATCAAACTATCGATCAATCCAAAAAATAAAAATACAACATTAATTCATGAACAGTTCATAGCCAGCCAGCATTCTTAAACATTTTGATAACAATCCTATTAAGCCATGAAAATGTTATTTCTGAATGTTTTCTTAATGTTATATATATATATATATATATATATATATATATATAATCTTTATTTGTTTTTTCTTGGTTATGCAAACATTAAAGGAAATTTAAATGTTATCATTATGGGAATGTTATCTAAACATTCTAAAACAAGATAGTAGTAGTAGTAGCCTTTATTGTCACTAGTCACAAGTACCAGCGAAATTAGCCATCAACCTGTCCATACATACACAACATACATATATGACAAGGGGATAGACAGGACAGGAACACAGGGAATTGATGAAAAATACAGCATAACATGAGGAAGGTGAGGAGAAAAAAATAACCCCCAGACTATTCTCCTTGGGAGTACAGTGTGAGAACAGGAAAAACACCTCAGCATCAAAAGCACATACACCATAGACACACGACTTTGCAACAGGGGAAGTAATCCAGCTCTGGCAAGCAGCCATCCGGTCCTGCAGCCATTTCCGGCGCCGGTCACAGACCCGCTTTGTCAGGCTGGCGGTTCAAAGCGACGGAGGCGAGGGATCGGGGGTGGGGAGGTGAATGCATATCTTTATATGTCTGTATGTGTGTATGTGTAATAGTTTGTAATCAGCAGGTGTCTGTAGAATGGGGGAGGAACGCAAGAGCGTCTCACTGCAGTGCTCTTCCAGGGTTGATTTTCCAGCAGCAGCCTTGGCCGAGGCCAGTGCTGGTTCAGGGGAGCCAAAAAAGATAAGATTGCGGTTGTTTAGTCTTGGGGCGTGTAACTGCATTCCAATTCCACGGCTACTCTCTTTGTCCATTCTGGTCTCCAACACCATCAATTTTCCTTTGCAAAGCCGTGAGCTTCTCCATGATAGAATCCATATTGCGGTTAATAGTCTCAGTCTCAATGCTGACCGCTCTTCCCACTGCTTCAATCATGACGAGCAGCCTTGTGAGGCTTTGGACAGCTGTTCCCGTTTTCTGAATTCTTCGATAACCCAGGGCAAAGCCTAATCCAATCAGCAGAAGACCTGTTATCATGGTTCCGAATAGGTAGATATCTTCAATGTCCTCCACGGAAAGAGCCGCTAGACACACGATCCGCCACCTCTCCCACGCATCCATCGTGTAGCCAGCTGCGAACGTTCCGTCAGGGCAGTCAGGTTCCCCCGAACCCAAGCTTCTCGTCGAGAAGATGGTGTCAATTGCGTTGAGAGACCAGTTGATCAAATCCATAATTTTTCAGTTTGGAGAGCAGTGCAGAGAGAGTCTCTCAATAGAAGAGAAGAGAAGAGACAAGAGAGCAAGCAGGGAAAATAAGGGCGAGGGCGGGGAGTGAAAAATGCGACCGGCTCCGTTGAGTGCCAAAGAAAGAAGATGCTACATTAAAAAAGTGTTAGACCAACATCCAGTTAAAACAGAAAAGGTTTAAAAGACCTTCTTGTTTTTACCATTGTTGAGAGTTAGTAAGTCACACATGCAGTGGTTAACATGTTGCATTGGCACCACAACTCATGGGCCCAATAAATGCTCATTGGAAATACGTGCCTCTAAATACATTTCTACAAAACTTATTTTTTTTTAACCTATACATACAAATCCCTGCAGTTTCTAGTTGAAAGAAACACTAGGGTCCACAGTTTTGATTAATAAAGTATAATTTTCACTCAATTACATAACGAATATAATGTTATGAATTCAAAACAATTTTAACATGCTGCAACATTTGAAAACTGATGCTTTTGAACGTTAGCGTCACATATACAGCTTTATATGTATGGATTTGTATATTCAGTAGGTTTGTTCAGTAGCTCACGCAGTATGGTGTGTGACTTGGCTTGGGTACAAATCCCGTCAAACTACGATTCCACAAAACAGTTCACACCTGTATATAAGCAAGTTCAAAGGACACGTTTGCATCATCAAATGCCCTTTTATACCAGTTTTCCATTTGTTAACATTATCTAATAACTTTAAGCGACACTTCCTGGATATTTGGATATAGATGAAGCACCGCAATACGTACCTGAAGCAATGTAATAAAAAAACAGCAAAAGGTCCCTATATTAATATAACAAAAACATACCAGGGTTATGTATTGAATACACATTTTAGCACCAGTTACTGGACGTATCCCTTTGGAACTGCCTTGAAACGTGCAGTAAGGTACATAATAACCGTGTTGCAGAAATGTATTTAGAGGCACATATTTTCAATGAGCCTGGGTTGGATGTACCAAACAGTGGAAACCAATCCATGACTCCAGAATATATGTCCAGCTAGAAAGAGAAAAGACTGAATATTGAGGAGAAAGAAGAGAAGAGGTGAATGGCACAATCAATTTTGTTTTTGAAGAAACCCAGTTCATAAGAGTCATTACAGTGCAGGGAGTATATAGGGCAGCACAGTACTAAAGCATGCACAGTGAGCCCTATTATCTGAGAGAGCCACTTCAGACCCATTGTGTTTTTAGAAATTAAGTACAACAAGCAAAAATGTATGGTACAAGCTTGTATAAATGGAGGCATGTTAAAATAGAGAATCTCATCAGGGCAGGGCAACCAAAGAGAGAGAGGCACAAAAGCCAACAGAAGAGAAAATGATACTATGTTTAGTTCTATTTCAAAGATTGTAAAGCACAACATTACAATTTGAATCAATCAATTAATCATGCTTCCTCCAATGGATCTTATTTGAAGCAACATCTTTCCATCTGACGCCAGCATTAAGCAGGTCTTCTCTGTACATTTTGTGCCAAACATTTTATGGGGTCAACCTTGTTTGATAATATCCTGCTGCCGAGCTATGTCAATTTGTGCACTTATTTGCCTGGATGGTTTCCAGTTACGATTTGCATAGCGTGGGGTGGTTACCAATCAGAATTAATTTTGTCTCCTCACTGCTAATCTGCAACCCAACCCAACCCAAACAGCTTGTTTTATTTATGTATTTATTTTTGTAGACATTCCATCCTTACTACCAGTAGCCCGATATCATCCACAAATTCAAGATTGGTAAGCTGCATATCTTTCCAGGAGATCCCAGCAATGGACTCGTTCATCGCCGCCTTCATCACAAAAGTTGGATGTCTGAATCGATTTTTAACAAAATCTGTGAAACAATTGTCACTGTAAAACTGTAAATCATATGATTTTCCATACTTTGTACTTATTACTTACACATTTATACAGTACACTTTCCTGTTATATCTGAGATAATTCTTCATATGGTAAAGTAACATACACTTAACCCATTATCAGGGTTTTAATGCACCATTTTATATAGTTTTTCCAAGATTTATAAAACTAGTAATCCAGTCTAAATAGTGCTTAAATGCAAATGCATGCCCACATAATGAGAAGAAAATCACCATGAAATCACAGGTACATATATAAAATCTTGAGCCATTGGTAGCCCAAACGCACAGGCAAGAGTGAGCAGCCCATAGGAAAAAATAAATAACAAAACAAGGTTGAAATCTCTTTAACATCTCAAATGTTTATCCTAGACAGAAATTAGGTTACTTAAAAATCAAATGGAGATTTTTGCTTGAGTCTCCTGCTTCTCAAACTTGTCCCCTGAAACAAAAACACTTGTACACTCTCACAATGGTCTCATTTAAAGCTTTAGAGCAATCTCCACAACATCACACACTGTGCTCAGACATTTCTCCTAGTCTAAAGAGTCTGGTGGTCTCATATTTGTCTCATTTAAAGTTTTAGAGCAATCTCCACAACATCACACACTGTGCTCAGACATTTCTCCTAGTCTAACGAGTCTGGTGGTCTCATATTTGTCTCATTTAAAGTTTTAGAGCAATCTCCACAACATCACACACTGTGCTCAGACATTTCTCCTAGTCTAAAGAGTCTGGTGGTCTCATATTTGTCTCATTTAAAGTTTTAGAAGAGATCTCAACAACATCACACAGCGCTCAGATATTTCTCCTTAGCTAGAGACTCTGGATCTCTTACATTTGTCTCTTTTAAAGCTTAAGAGTAAATCTGGTAAAACTGGTGTTACATTTGTAAAAAACAGACAAACAAGAGACATTGCACTTAAGCCCAAAACACACTGTACGACTTTAGCAATCCCATAAGATCATTGCATATCACACATGGATCCAATAAACTCGACTACAATGTGTGTGTAGACTGCACGATGATGACACCTTTGACTCGTACGATACGATGCGCATTCCTATAGAAGAATAAACATCATCAGCTTGCGTTGGTGGTAAACAAAAAAAGCATGATAAATCACACTTTAGCAGTTGTAGTTTTTAAGTGTGCTAAAAATAAATGGAAGCGGTGAAAGAGGAAAGAAGTTTTATGTTTTAGTGCCATGTCACATTGATTTCATGTCGCATTTGTATTGGTTGGTCAGTAAACGTGGATTGTAACAGCAAACACACTGTGCGATGATCCTGCTGTATCGTAGGCTATCTTTGGTCATAAGACCGTGACAACATCTGTCTTTGAATCTCTCTCACTGTCCGACACAGGACCACCGATTAGGAGTCACGATCACAGAAATCACAATTCCAATCTTTCGTCTGGGACAGCTGAAAATCATGCAGTGTGTTTAGGGCTTTGTACTAAACATCTTGCACTTGTAAGTCCTTTCTAGTGTGGTTGGAAAATGTGTGTATACAATATACAATGCTGGACATTGAAGATAAACATTTAAACTAGTAACCCTTGATATTCCGAAATGTTTAATGTTATTTAAATGATAGATCTAGTATTTACAATATTAGTAAAAGTTTAACATATCTCCTAAAATAAAACTGAAGACATCTTAAGACAAAGCTGATATCTCAATGGGACATATGAGAGAATCACCCCTTAGTATCCTGAGCATAGAGTAGCTTCTGTCAGAGCCATAGCCTTGTGGGCAGCACATCGACGTGAAGGCACGACTGCACATCAGACAGCATGGGCTCGAATCCCAGCTAAAGGTACCTTCCTGTTCCCTTCTCACCTGTCCAATTGTTTCCTGTCTCTACGCCTACTGTTCTAGCCATTAAAGGTGAAAATCCCAATAAAAAAATAAAAGGAACCTCTAATCAGTGAAACATTATTATAATAGAGTCTTGCAAGAGATTAAAGCAAGACAATAAGGAGATCGTATACGTTTCTCTCCCATTGTCATTTTGAATTATTTTCTTTCAGAACTTTCTCAAGTCTCGGTTGTGTCTACCTTTATTTAACTTTTAGGAGAAACATCTGAGACACTGTTGAGACTAAACTGAGAAATACATGAGAATCACAACTAAGCCTCATGAGATAAAAATTCGCAACCACAGAGCAATAAAATATTCCTGAAATGTCCTGATAGAGATTGCAGCAAGACAAGAAAGAGATATTCTACGTTTCTTCCACCACATTCTCAGTTTTGACTCTCATGGTACAAACTGGTAAAAAAAACTGGTGCACTAGTGTTACATTTGTAAAAAAACTAAAGGTATTCCTCTTAAGCCCAAAACACACTGCACGACTTTAGCAATCCCATAAGATCATTGCATGTCACACTGTGCGACATGGACTCTTTCTTTGTCAAATATTTCTCATGTCTCATTTGTGTCTCCTATTTCTCCAGAGGAATTTTAGGAAAACATCTGAAATGCTGTTCGACCTAATATGAGATATACACAGTATATGAGAATATCATCTAAGTCTCCTGAGTTTAGGAAGAGCAACCACTGAGCAATACATTTTTCCTATATGAGTGCATCGGGGTCAGAAATGAGGTTCATACCATCTGCTGTTTCTTCCTGCAATATGGGTATGATCTTGTTTTATTAACTCTCATTCTTTCTGTTTATTCATTGCTTTGACATTTCTCTCTCCTTGTCGCTGCTGGTGCTCCGCTTTCTGATCTTTCAGGACACAAATGCATTGGAGAGCAGGTCAGGTGTGAACACACTCGTGCGACTCCTGCTGTCCGAGGTCTGTGATTATTTCAGCACAGAGCAGCAGGTTGGAGAAATCCAATAGCTCGGCTTTGGGTGACCTTTAAGAGTGCTCCAGGCCTGTGTTCTCTCTACTAGACCTCTGCTGGGATCTTTCAATGCCATTTTAATACAATCACCACCATGGACACGTTCTCAGAGCTTTTAAATCAGCAATCATTAAACCGCTTTAAATAAACCAAATTTGCATTCTTGTGAATTGGTTAATTTTAGACATATTTAAAACCAGCCGTTTTAATACTTGGAAATACTTGGAACAGTTGTCTATACCCAGAAATGGACAGTAACTAAGTACATTTACTTGAGTATTGCACGTAAATACCAGGGGTGTAACGATATGCGCATCGTGTGTCGAACGGTTCAGGGGCATTTTCCAAATGGAAGTGATCATCCCTATCCCCTTGTAGTGGGGACTTTGCAGTGAGCAGGGCACGTGCGTGTCATTATGTAGTCGTTTGGAATGCACTTGGAGAAGGGAGTGATCTAATTTCCTCATTATCTTCAGCTGGGATATTCCCGTGACCACTGTTGGGGAAAGTTACTTTTAAAAGTAATACATTACAATATTGCGTTACTCCCTAAAAAAGTAACTAATTACGTTACTTAGTTACTTTTTATGGAAAGTAATGCGTTCTGTTACTTTTGCGTTACTTTTTAAATATGAGGAGGGCTTGATTGTTTGTTTTTAATACAAGAAGTTATATTTATAGCAAATGTAAAGCCCTTCACACCAAAGTTTATTGAATAAACCTCAGGCTGAAGGAAGAGTAAATCACGTCTGTACAGTAGAATGCAGAAAAAGAAGGTTCAACAATCTTCAGCAATAAAAAAAAAAACAATAAAGCACAATTATTAGTTTATCTAAAGTCATTTTTGCTTGTTAGTATGGTTAAACTGAATCATCAAAGGTCAGCAGCAAATACATCAGTTAATAAAATGAGATTAGATATATTTGTGTTTAATATATTTAGTTATTGCAGGTTTGCGTCATATTCTGAGTTTGAATTTCACTGTTTTAAATAATTTTGATGAATACTGAATCTGTTTTTTACGAGTGGGATGAATTAATACACATTCACATTTAGTCTAGAACTACAGTAAGATCAGTCAATACATGGAAAAACAAAGTAACTAGCGTTACTTTTTAGTTAACTAGTTACTTGAAAAAAGTAATATTATTACGTAACTCGCGTTACTTGTAATGCGTTACCCCAACACTGCCCGTGACAACACAGCACGGTCTGCGTCAGCAGATTCACTGATGACACCGGCATAACAAAATATACATTTTATATAAAAAAAGAGTTTATATATATATTATATTTGATATATTAATATATTTTACAAATTTGTAAAATATAAAATTTATGTTTACTTGCAACAATTATGCTAACAACAATAAAAATATATTTATGACATTAAAACAGCAAATCTGCTGACGCACCCCGTGCTGCGTTGTCACAGGAATATCCCAGCTGAAGATAATGAGGAAATGACATCGCTCCCTTCGCCAAGTGCATCCCAAACGACTACATAATGACATGCACGTGCCCTGCTCACTCCAAAGTCCCCACTACAAGGGGATAGTAGTAGTAGTAGCCCTTTATTAGGATGATCACTTCCATTTGAAAAATGCCCCTGAACCGTTTGATACACCATACGTGTATCGTTACACCCCTATTAAATACACTTTTTGAGTATCTGTACTTTACTTGAGTATTATTTTTCTCTGAAACTTATGATTTTAACTTCACTACATTTGAAAGACATATATTGTACTTTTCACTCCACTACATGTATATCAAGGTCCTCGAAGTATAAAGTCCTTACTATGTAGCAGCTTCTCTGTGCTATACCTGACTGTGCTCACAAGAGTTTCAGTAAAGCTTCAGACTCAATCGTAATACCAGGATATACCTCATTTTTAGCACACTTTAGTGCTATTTTTGATCATTTGGATCATAAAATTATTTTGGGTTGAAATCACTGTGGCATTTAAAGTCATATGCAAAAATGGTTTAGCTCTCTGTTATTTGTCAGCCTACTACCATTTTGTTTGTATTGTTAATGAGATATTTGATCTTGCAGAGGTAAAGTGCAGTGTGCCACAAGTCTCGGTCTTGGGCCCGTTTTTGTTCTTCTTACATAGGATTGTTTTGATTATACTATTGTGAAACATAACATTAGCTATGCTGTTGTGCAAATAACAGTTTTTATCTCCTGGAGAAGAGATGAAGTGTTACAAGTTGATGCATTATAGATATTCAAGATGGGAAGAACTACAAACTGGATCAAATCTAGAAGTAGTCTGTCTAAATGTCTCCCTACTTATGCCACACTCAACTGTTAAAGACATGGGAGTTATGCGTGATTGAGATTTGTCAGCTGAAACACACATTTCTAATGCACTGTATTCATAAACTAATATAAGTGTAATACTGTATTAACTGTGCTTTTGCAAGTGACTCGCAGAAAAGAGCAATCAAAAGTGTAAAGTAAGAAAGTTTGAAAAAGCATTCTTGTCCTTGCTCTAATTTGAGGGTTACTGTTTATTCAGCATTAGTAATCCAATAAATGTAAGATGAGTCATCAAATTTAATGGGTCAGCATTTGGAGGAAAAACACATTAATATCCTCTTCAAAAGAATTTCAAGTGTGGGAACTGGATCTCTTTTCTGACGCAATCAAACGTGTTGCGAGGGCGTAATTTCTGGGGCTGGGTGTTGAGAGAAAAGATTTGTCTACAGATGCTCTAATGCATCACATTTTCTTTGAGGGCACACAGAAAAACATAGTAATTATAGAGATGGAGCAGCTTCTTCAAAAGTAAGTTAGCTACACAAATGAACTACACACAGCTATGGAATATATACAGTTATTTGAATAGTTATAATGTTTAATAGCCTCAAACTGATGGAAAATCATACTGATAAACAGCAGAACTTAGCAGCAGCCAGGGAAGGAGGGGTTGTATCTGCGGTCAGCTGGTTTAAACTGGTGTCAGTCACAGCGGGAGCGGATGTTTGTCCTGTTCCTGTCCTCTTCTTCTTCCTGGGATATTAATTCCTGTATCTGTCTGTCTTTACACTCATCTGTGACAAACAACAAAACACCAGTATATCATATTAAGCATGCTGCGCATCTGCAAAACAGAACATTGCTATGAAGCATGGATAGTTCTGACTCTAAACGCTTAACAATAAAAATTATATAGATTTATGTTATGCTGTTTAACAGCTTATAAGGACATAGTATTAAACATATAGGATGGCATACTGGTTAAATGGAAAATTATGAACATGCTAGATATGAAATATTGCAGTTATGAAATGGACTGTACAAACCATCCAAAACAGACACTAAAATCACTTAGAATATTACTCCTAGAAATCACTCAGCAATGCCCTGACAAATGTGCGTGTGTGTGTGTGTGTGTGCGTGCGTGCGTGTGTGTGTGATTAGTAGGGATATATACTTAAAAATCAAGGAATGAAGAAATAAGTTATCAATTTATTAATTCTACCATAAAAATTAAAATAAATAAAACACCTTTTAAATGGAGAAAGGAATAGACATATATAATAAACAACAATTTTAACAAATAGCTAAATTTTGATAACTCCTCTAAAACCACTGAATTCTGAAATAACTCTTAATTTTAATGTTTTAAAATATAGTTAAATGCATATTTTAAGCTACATTAGAAATTACATTGATATTTTTCAAATAAAATGTTTGTGTGTGTGTCAAGTCAAGTCCAGTCACCTTTATTTACATAACGCTTTTAACAATACAAATTGTAACAAAGCACTGCACAATATCAAAATAGGCAAATTGTGTCAATAATGTAAAATGACAGGATTTAACACTCAATTATCAGCTGAATGCATTTCATTATTGAATTTAGTAATAGCATTGTCCAGCTCAGTTCAGTTTAAATAATATCTGTGCAATCAAGTTGATGATTGTGCTGGAAATTAAGTGTCCCCAATTAAGCAAGCCAGAGGCGACAGCGGCAAGGAACCAATACTCCATCGGTGACAGAACAGAGAAAAAACCTTGGGAGAAACCAGGCTCAGTCGGGGGGGCAGTTCCCCTCCGGCCAGACGTGTTCTAGACATGTGTGTGTGTGTGTGTGTGTGTCCGGCGTGCGAGCAAGTGTTTTTGTGTCCGTGTTTCCAGACAGCATGAGACTCAGGCCTAGATGTAAACTCATCCTCTCATGTTCAGTCCAACAGTCTAGAACACACAAAATCAATAAAGCTAGGTATGTGTGGGCAATATGACCAAAATCTTAAAATCACAAAACAGGTCATTTTATTTTATGATACAAATATTCTCAGTCTCATTTTCTCCAAACTATTTGTATTCGCTTAAGATATGCCTTGAAAAATAAGTGCCCTTAATTGTATTGAATGTCTACTATAGTGTACTTCAGGTCTTAATGATAATATAATATTAATGAAATAAATAGCCACTTAAGTGTACTTACAGACAGTTCACCTTCATGGCTGTTTCTAACAAACTTATGTAGACTTTTCAAAATCATCATTATAATGTCAAACTAAAAGTGTTACCATAGTTTTAAAATCATTGTTTTAATAATCTTTAGTTGTGCTTTAAATGACACTTATTTTGATGTGTTGACTAACATACAGAAAATGTAAAGCACTTAATTGTAATTTTATTTTTAACTGTTGTGTGTTGATTAATATTGAATTTAAGGTTAAGTTAAATTAAAATATATTAAATTAAATTCTGAAATGCGAGTTCATCATTATAAATGTGCAACTGCAAATATATTACATACATGACATACAAGTTTCAATATAAATTACATGAAAGTATATTTTATTTTACAATGAATACAGCAGAACATTTTAATGTCACAGATTATACATTTAATTATGAAAATACATATAAAGATGTACTGAAGTAGGTAAAAAACACTCTAAAATTCATATAATTGCATTTAATATAAATATAATATGGAAATGGAAACTCACACTTATAATATCATTTTGAATTATATTATTTCTGAAATAACAAGTCATTTTAAAAGTATGCTAAAATGTACTGATATTTCACAAGGATAACCAATAATGTTTACACATGAATACTTTGTGTGTATTTGACCAGTTACAATATTTAAAGGAAAATTAAAAGACCAAATAACCTTTTGAAAGTTGTATTTTGTTTTACTTCTGTTGACAACATTGTTTTCTTCATCCGCACTGAAAGAAAGAAACTGTTGAAAGACCTCAGATAACATGAGAGGGAAAAAACAAACATATCTAAACAAATGTATTTGAAGAAAATGTCATGAAAAATATGAAGCAATCACTTGAATTCAAGAGATGGAGAATGTATAGAAAAACAGTAATGAATTGTCAAGGAGAGCTGTTTAATTGGATGATCTCCACAACGGTAAATTGTATTGTAGTGTTTTAGGATGAGGGTTCAGCCCAGCTGATCAAATACACAACAACAAAACAACCCATAATCCTTTGCTCTCAAAATAATGTGTGGGATAACAAAGGAATACATTATAAATGCAAATCATAAGCTGGCTGTTTCCCGAAATCCGACATTGTATCATTGTCTAAAAACACAAAGCAAAACATATGGAAATATATTTTCTTTGCAGTATTTTACCTCATTGTATTTGCTCGCTGTAGCAGCATGCAATAATTATACCTGTTCCAGCCCTCAAACAGACAGATTTCAGATGAGTCGGTCATAAAAGCTGCTCAAGCCTGATCGTTACATTCACACGATTTCACAGAACCGCAATCATTCTGAGACACAGTACAGATACACACAGAGAGAATGAAAGAAAAAGAAAAACAGGTCTGGTTATTTAAGAGATTTCTGTTTAAAAAACTCATTATTTAGTCACCTTCATGTTGTTCCAGTTGTGTATGACTTTCCGTTCTTCTGCCAAACACAAATAAAAACAGCTCTTTATCTACTATGACAACATACAATGGCCAGCGGCTGTCAAGCTCAAACAACAGCATAAACGTGGTTCATATTACTGTGTGCTATTTTCAAATACTTCTGACATCAAACAAGCTTTAAGTAAGGAAAACATTTCAGAAGAAGTCTAATAATGTTTTGTGTCACATACACAATTATACAGAGTATAACCAGCAATGAAATGTGTTCTCTGCATTTGACCCATCCAAGCACGGACGCACGCACGCTCGCACGCACACACGGAGCAGTGGGCAGTATTGGACCTTCTGCTCAATGACTTCTTATGGGAAATAAGGTCATGAGAGTTTGGAGGATGAAGGTGAGTAAATGAAACCAGAATTAGGTTTCTGCAACTACTTCAGAAATTATCAGGGTTGAGCTCATCCATATTTTCACTCTTCAGTCATAGTAAGCGGTGCAAAATCACACACGTAAACCTGACGTAACGGATTAATGAGGGAGTTAAGGAGGGTTATAGTACTAACTATAATTAACCAGACGGTGTTGCATTAATTTGATGGCGTGTCTATTATGACCTCTCAGAGGAGACAAACATCTGTTCCCACTGTGCAAAGCTGACAGACAGCCCAGAGAGAGATGCTTAAAAAACAGAAAAAAACGTCCAAAGAGGTGCATATAGTTGCATCCATTTAGCCATCACCCTCGTGTCATTCACATAAGAGTTTCCATAGAAACACAAATGACAATATTATTAATAAAACCTGAGAGATTTCTGTCCTTCCATGAGAAGTAACCAAAACATTTCAGCGTCAAGCTGTTCCTAAATACATCATAAACGTAATCCATATCAAATGAGCATTTTCTGAAGAGACACAAGTGCTTTATGAACAGATTTAATTTGGGCTTTTATTGTGAGCAACATAATCAACAATGACAACAATTTATGTGCGTTGATATTGTAATGAACAATATCAACGCACATAAATAGAGCTCATTAAATATGGAACCGAAATTCGACGGAACTTGTGACATTACTTTTATGATGTCCTATTAACTTTTTAAAGCTTGAAATTTGTGGTATAATGGACTTCCAGCAGAAATCTCTCCGGTTACATCAATATCTTAATTTGTGCTTTAAAGATGAACAAAAGTCTTGTAGGATTGAAATGACATGAGGGTAAATACATCAATACAATTGTAATGTTTTGCTCAAATTCCCTTGAGAGCAATAATTCCTCTTAAAAATGATTTTCATTTTAACTGGTTGACCTTATTTCTTCAGTGAAGCACAAAAGTAGACAAAGTAGTCATGAAATATGATATGTATATACTTTTCTGAGAGTTCTGTGGTGCTTTTATTTCGGCTTGTAGCTTGGGATCTTGACCTGTATTTGGGTAACTCGTTACAAGTAATGTGATTTACATAATCAGATCACATTTTTTCAAGTAACTAGTAAAGAAACATGCTACTTTTGAAAATATCGGAGTTACTTTTCCAAATAAATGTTGCAAGTTACTTTATTTTCCCATGTATTGACTGACAGCTCTCCTGTCCTTACCTTAGATGAGAGGAGTCAGGAGTAAGTTCAGAGTTATGTTTGCTGCGTGGACACGATGCTTACTGTAGTTTTAGACTAAAGGTGAACATGCATTTATGCATCTCACTCGCACAAAAACAGATTCAGTATTCCTCAAAATCAATAAAAACAGTGAAATGCAAACGCAGAATATGACTCAAACCTGCAATAATTAAATATGCAAATGTTGTGTGCATTTGAATTCTCTGGTGCACAAACATCCTAGACAAAATCATGTCCACATTCACATCATTCATTTGTACATGCACAGGTCAATGCCATCGAGTCGTTCACAAAGCATCTAGATCGTTTCTGTTCAAAAGACTGTGTTGGAGAGAGAAAGGAGGCGAGAGAAATCGAATTCTGCAGAACATTAACCTTCTTTATTTGTCTCGAGACCAGCTCATCCTGAACACCTGCTTCATTACCTCTGATCAGCTATTCACACTCTCCTCTTAGGGCTGATTTGATCAAATTACTGAGTATGCAAGAGCTTTGTGCTGCAAGTAAATGACACTACATGATAAAACTAATACAAATAAAAACACTTCCACTATCAACAACATTGCAAGCGAGCATGCAAAACTAGAATCATGCCAATAAGCAAGTAACGAAACGGAGAAAAATTCAACATTTCCATATAATCATCAATGCTCATTCTGCTGTGAGTGATGCAACTAAACTAGAATGCTCCCGCTAGACAGCTTATTTGATTGTAATGGGAGCGTTTGTCTCATGGCTCACTCTCAGTGTAGACCGGTGTTAGTTTCACTGGAGTGTGAAGAGCTTGTGTTTTAGTTTAATCAGCGGATGAGAGTATGAATCAGGGCAGATTAGCACTGCTGCTTCTGATACTGTCAGTCAAAGCTGTTCAATCTTTTATCTCAATATTCATGTGATTTAAATTAATCAGAGACTCTTATTAAGAGAGAGATATGTGACATCAGAGGATGTCTGAGCACTCATCATCATCATCAAACAGACCGCATGAGAGGGATTAGGAGACAGATATATATTTTTTAACCATCAGAATGAGGATCTAAATTGTTTGTTCATCCAAAAATGAAAATCATGTTTTCCTTCAGGCTTACAGCAAAGGAATTACAGAATGCTCATCTTTGGGTGAACTATTGCTTTAATATCCAAATCAGTTTGACTAACAAACAAAACAAAACACACACACAAAACACACACACAGACACAGACACACACACACACACACACACACACACACACACACACACACACACACACACACACACACACACACACACACACACACACACACACACACACACACACACACACACACACACACACACACACACAGGAAAGCAGACACAGGCAGAGAGAGGACTGATATATTTAGTGATGCTCTATTTTGGCGTATCTCAGAAAAACAGCTAAGATGGAGAGTAAAGATAGTGTAAGGAGTTAGGAAGATATCACAATTACATGCTGGCTGAGGATAATATCCCGTGATTTTGACTAAAAAAATCTTTCTGTTTCAAACAACTTTTGGGGTATCAAATCATATTCGTAATGGAGTACTTCTGCATTCTACTTATTACAGTTCTAGGCGTTTCCGGTAAGCGTTCAATGTGCTTTCATACAGACACTTACTCAGGAAAACACAGATCTGTGTGAACATGAATTATATTGAGCCTGCTGAAATGTTCCAGTTAATATATATTCCTTCCCACAAGTGTATTCTGTATAATAAATAAATATATTTCCAGCAGTCCAGTGTTTGTTTTCATTAAAAACGAATTTCCATTTCATACCTGTTGAGTTTACATTCATAAATAAATTTGACTGATAAACAGGATTTGATTGTGCTCGTATTCAGTCTTTTAAAAGAGTTTGAATGAATGCAGTCCCTGCCTTAAATAAATTTTACTATGTTAAATATATTCAATTAATCTTAAAGAGTAAAGTTCTGACAGCATAAATGTTACGAGGGCGAACAAAGCGCGAGACGTGCAGATCCATTTGCAAGCTTTATTTCAAGACATGGTCACAAAAAGGCAAGAGTCAAACAATGGCAAACAGGTATAACACAGGCAAGACAAAGAGTAATCCTAGGGATAGCAAGGTCTTTGATCGGCGAACAATATCCAGAGGGCTTGACGTGAGGGGTGATCCAATAACACAAGCAATAGTCCAGACGAGGTATAAACCGAGTCCGAAGCAGCAGGCAAAGGGTTAATCCCAGATACACAGGCAGAAGACTAGACTGGAAACTAGAAATGGCAGTGTAGAAATCTGTTGTGTAGCTTGTAGGTTACAGCTGTGGTTGAAATCAGAGCAATGGAAGATGGTAAATGTATTCCAGACCAGGTGACACTACTATTATAAATACTAAGAACTTCAGCATAAACATGTAAATTACATACAGTGCAATGATTGTCAATGCGGTCAGCGATTTAAACATTTAATACAACCAAATAAAAGTTTATTCTGATATTATTCATCAGAATATCTCTTATATAGCATTGCAAACATTTTGTTAATTTGTGTATTCTCTAAGAATCAAACCCATGTCCATGCCTTTTGGCAATCATCTACTTTTGAGCTACAGAGCAAGATCAGTTTACTTGAAAAGCAAAAATTCAAGACAATAAGAATTATTTTCAGTGAGCATGAAAAGAAACATGTACCAGTCATAAAGTAATCTCTGATGGACAGGATGCTCGGCACACCAACACAAACAGAGGGTCTTGAATCACTCTGAAGAGGTTTATTTGTTTATTTACTCACTTTATCTCATTATTACACCACTACTTACCAAATAATTAAAGGTGACATATAATTGAAATTTGACTATTTCCATGTTTAAGTGCTATAATCCTGTTCCCAGTGCAGAAAATGTGAAAAAGTATTTTTTATTTGTTTATTTTTTTTGAAAGCCTTTCTCTGCAAGCTTGTGAAAAAATTAGCTGCTTGCCTGTACATGTTTTGTTTTTGAGAAAACAATATGTATGCATGGTTAGTGAAAAACTAAAAACTAAAAGTCATTGAAATAAGGCCCTAAAACACATTCAGAACATTTGTTCACAAGACTTTTGAGAACTGGATGTGGTAGTTTTTGCTACAAAATTATGTGAAAATCATGCTGTTTACTTGTTCACAGAAAACAATATTTTGATTGACTATTTGTAAAACATGTTTTGTGATAGAAGGCCATGAATATTTAGTGATTCACACCTGAGAGACCTCCCCTAATGACCCATCAGTCAGTAATGTATCTGAGAGTAAAATAATCGGGGGCTTGTATTTGTATTGTATTTACAACACAGTATAATGCAAATATACTCAGTGAAGGTCAAAGACACATTATTGAGCACACTGATCTAATCACTGAGACTTGAACAGTAACACACCGTTGTGTCATTGCTGAAACTGATCATGTTCAAATGTTGAAACAAGTAAACCATACCTGATATTTTCAGTGTCTAGTGCAGCTTTCCATGGATTCAAGAAAAAACACGTCATCAATATTTATGGAGGTTATTTTACCATATTTTATGTACAATATTAGCCCAATGTAGTTGAACATCTGCTGTTGGTACAGTGCTCAGAGAAGTGAAGTCTTCAAGGAATCTGGTCACCAATAAAGAAAAAAAACATCTGTTAGCATGTTGATATATAGGAGAGACCATATGATCACATTAGCAATCACCAATATTAGTCACTCAGTACTCCTGAATTAAATATATTATATGATTTTATAGTCATAAACACAAGCATGTTTTGTATGTATTATACGATACAAAAATTATTTTTGCTAAGCATGTCATAAACATCTACATATACTTAAGAACACATTCTTTAGTGAACATTCATATTGCATTTATATCATATAATTTTCTATTTTATAGAACATTAAAAACATCCTGGCATTGTGAGACAGTTAGATGCAATGAAATGAAACACTTAATAATGTTTCACTTGATTATACATGTAATTAGGAATTATAGTTTGGATAAAGTCTAATTGGTAAAATGTGTAGGGGGGCATGGGGCATAACCTAACACTTTTTGTATTTCTCAGTTTGTGGAAATCTACGTGGGGTTCAGAGTATACTTTTTCATACACATTAATTTCACAATAGTGTAGTATAAATGTCACTTTTGTCATACTTGCAGTGTATATGTTTTTCTGTATTTACCTCAAAAGAAAGGAAGTGAAATGTGACAACAAGCCCCGTAGTTGGGGTACATTGTAACATCTGTGAAATATTCAGTGATATCTTAAAAAGGCTTTTGAATTTTTGCACACTTTTTTATTGGGTTGATATGGCAACTAGTAAATACAGTACATTTTGTTATGCTAGCACGTGTGGAAATATTTAAACCACGTGTGTTGCAACTAACATGCATTATTTTTCCCCTTCGCTCTACAAGTTTTGTCAAAGTAACACAATAATAAAAGAAAGACTAAAGGACCATTACACACTGAGTCCGAATTTTTCGTCCGAAATTTTTGCACATTGAAAAAACAAATATGACCTCGCATTTGACCATGCACATTGCCTCTGAAACTTTTGTTCCTCATAAAAAAATCATACCAGGTTCGATTTTCTGCGTTTTCGCATCTGTAGCAAGGATTTTCATATGAAACGATAAAAAAAAATATGACAAAAACGGAAAAACATACGAAAAACTCTGACACAGTGTGCAAAGACCTTTACTCAAGTAAATTATCTTCTCCACTGGATAAAGCTGCGAGTCATATCTCCTTCTTTTTCTGAAGTAATCCAAAACATATTCCTCTCAGCGCATCTTCTTCTAGAAACGAACAGTAGCCGAGATGAACTTGAAGAAAAGTCTCACTTCTATGGAAGTGATGTGGGCGTTTACATGTGTGTGCGTCTCACATGGACTATTGTTTTATCAAAAGCGAAAGTAGCTTGTGGGTGTGATCTGATTAGAGATAATGAAGTCAGATTTAGACTTTAGTGATGTGTTTTAAAATGAATGTCACGGAGACCAAGGCGGCAGACAGCGCATCCTGTTTGTTTTCTTTATTTTACAAAAGCACAAAGTTTTGTTGTTATTATAAGTATAGCCTATACAAATATAAGTTGAGCCTTTACAGATTTCATTGATGTACTGCTCTTATCTGTACAATAAAAAAATGACAGAGTAATTTAACTTCCTTTAGGGGTTATCAGAAAAAAGTTCAAAACCTAACTGGTCTAATGGCATTTACGTACCTGGGTGCACTTTTTAGCGAGATACGAAGTACGTACCAATAACTTCATATCACTGCAGTTTCCAAAAGAAAAAAACACTAGAGGCAGTAAAACACAGACATCTTTTACTCCTTTTGATTAATAAAGCATAATTTTTGCACAATTACTGGAAGAATATCATGTTACGACTTCAAAACAATATTAAAAAGCTGGGAGATTTGAAAACTGTTGCTTTTTAACGTTATCATCACACATATCCAGCTTAATATTTATGGGTTTTCATAGATGGTAAGTTTGTTCGGTAGCTCATGGAGTAGGCCTACAGAGACGTATTTAGGAGGCGATGAGCTCCGGTTCGAATCCCGTGTAACTACCGGTTCAACAAAGTAGTTCAAATCTGCATTTAAGGAAGTTGAAATGGCATGGTTGCATCAACAAATATGTTTGTATTTCAGCTTTGCATTTTTTAACACTATCAGGTAGGTTTAGGGTTGGGTTTGGTGTAGGGCATATTTCCAACATAATAGAGCATGAACTTTTAGGGACAGACCCCGGATATTTTAGTTCTGAACCACCGCAATACGTACCTGTAGCAACACAATAAAAACACGGCAATATGTACCTATATCCACTGTAGTAAAAATACCAGTTTAATATAGAGCTATTGTTTCAGCTCCGGGAATTAGTTATTAAATATTTAATATGGCTTGATTAAAGTCATATTAATATTTAACCTACAGTTTACACCTTATTAAGTGCTTGTCCAGCAATCACTAAAAGGTACATTCTGTTACTCTCAATTACAATCTCGCTTCCATTCCGTGGCCCCGGTAGATAAACGAGATTGATAATTTCGTTAAGTTTGAGCTAGGCTGCGTTATCTTTAGGGCAAGTAAGGATAAAAATACTTAAAATCACATTCCAGAGACAATTCTTTATGAAATGAAAAACGATTTATTCGTGATATTGCTATTCTAACATAAATGGATTAACTGATAAGACATAGACATACACACACACATAGGCATACGAGTTTTGAGGTAACTGTGGGTGAAAGAATAATATTCTTTCTATTTCATAGCTTAACCAACCAGGAAAATGATCACGAACAAATCTTTTGCTTTGTTACTGCATTCAGATCGAATTTTAACGGTTTAGTCAGGATTAGGAATTCAGTTTGTACTTGCTTGGATGGGTTTAAAGCAGGTTTGGAGTTGTTTCGTTTTCCAGCGTGAGTTCAGTTCTTTGTTTCGGTGTCACGTGTTCAGCTCGGCTCCTTGGTTGTTCTCGTGTGGAGACTTGAGATGGCTTGCGCTGTCGCGTGGCGTCACCGGAAAGCTCTCCTCGCAAGCGTTGACCGTGGTCGTTCACGGCTTTGGCACAGTCTTAGACCCCTCCGATGGTTGGTTTGGTTGAGAGAGTCTAGCGGGCCGGCTTCCAGGTCAGCCTTGCGCGTTGAGCGCGCCGAGTTCAGGAGCGACCGAGTTGCAGAGAGAAGAGAGAGAAGAGAGAGGCGCCGCGCGCTCGTCTTTCAACTGTCCGTGTTTTGGACGCCCACGGCGGCTGATCGAATCAGATTGTCCGTATGGGGCGGAGCTCCACCCATGTCCATGGTTTTCTTGCAAGGCATTTTCGATGGAGAAAAGAATAACTTTTGATCCCTGTATTAACTTTTATCAAGTTTACATTTATAATATCACCACATTCGTTATAGTACTGATTCATGAAGTTTTGCAACCATTCATAAAAGTCTAAACACTGCAGCCTACACATTCCAGGTTAAAGCACGATTAGAAATCAGCCCACGTTTTCTGAAATTAATATTCATATTCCACAAGCATATGAGAGAAAGAGTACACATTAATATCCATATATCTTCTTGTGTAGATGCTTTGCAAGTCATGAAATGAACGAATGTCTTTGAGAAGCGTTCCGCACATTCCTTTTGTTCCACAACAGGAAGAAAACGCAGCTTTTGCGCTGAGGCGGAGGAGGGGTTTAGAGGGCTGCTGATTCTTTAGCTGCCCCTTCTGGTGACTTGTAGAGTTGAATTCCTGCCGATATGTTACATATCCCCCTTGGGCTTGGTGATGTTCCCTGATGGAACATTGTCAGGCCCTGGAACAGAGGCAGGAAGAACAGGCACATACAAGACACAAACATCATTCCTATCACTGACTAAAACCTGGTGCAGGGTAATTTGGGAAGGAACAGGTTAGAAACTTGAGAAGACATAGGGATGCATTGTTTATCATTATTGACAATTGGGTCATTTTGACTTTTAATTGTCAGGGGCTCGAGGCGGTATAGGCATGATCTCAGTCAGGTTGTTCAAATTCTCGGGTTCGGGTCTCGGTCGGGATTACCACGTCGAAAAAGGCGAGGGCGCCTGGCGTGCATTTGAGAGACTCTTGACGGCGTTCACTCGCTTGTGTAGGAGGAAGGCCAGTGTCAAATTCATAACATATCCTACGATAGTAGAGATACAAAGCGCCGTGTCAGCGGCAGACCAGGACCGAATAATTGGCGCGCGTGGGCGAAGGCGGCGATAGCTTCTAGCGCTGTCAGCGGTGTCAATTCACTAAGAGATTTCGATTTCAACCTGATATTCATCGTCGGTGAGGTGATACAATGCTAACTCGTCAATATGGAGGATCACGCCTTGGGACAGTGATCCATAACATTTGGTTGGGCAAATTAATGCGGCGTGGCGTGTGTTAATCGCATGTGAGGGTGGCTGGTTCGTGCTGGGGTACTGACCAGCCATCGGTTTCTGATGATTTCGCCTGCGTTACCTCAACTTGAGAAGCGTGGTGTTGTTTAAGGGCAGCTAGTGTCGGGTTTAATGGATTCTAAACCGCAGATGCCCTTGGTATTATCAGCGTCGCAGAGTTTACTCGGGTAGGGGAAGTGAATGTCCTAAGTGGCGTGCCCATCTTTGAGTTTGGGGCCAGATACAACCGTTCGTTGTTCTCGTGTCATAGCGACTTTAGGAGTTTGGATTTTGCATAGGTTTTCCCTTGCCGTAATCCGCATTCTGGCGTCTTTGAGCGGTAAACATTATTAACGTCGATAATGGGCAAACTGAAAAGGCCACTAAATCACCTGTTTCGGGTTTTGCGTATATGGGAATAAGCGCTACCGGGAAAGGCGAGATGGGTTTGGATGAGACTAGCGGGGCCCGCGGTGGCGAGATTACAACGTTTGAACAAGGCTAAGAGGTATCGTGTAGCACGGAATCCTATTCATGGCTCGTTGTCAATCGAGGAACTTACATCGTGTATCATGTCGTTCATGATTTTGGCGGGTGGCCTCGATCGGTCGACAGCGGTTCTCACAGCGAATTACAACGACTTTACTGACGGAAGTCGATCTCAATTTCAGGACCTGGATTCAAGGTTTGGTTAAGGGGTTCAAAGTGAAAGAGAGGAAAGGAAACACAAAACGCGATAAAGAACCCAAACGATAAAGTAAAAAAAAAAATAAAAAAAAAAAATAGTAAACTAAAAATAAAATTAAAAAAAAAAAAAAAAAAAAAATAAAAAAATTATATAATAATGGAAAAAAAAATTGAGAGTAACTCCTCTCTACTAGATTGGTCCTAGCAGTGCTGCGGAGGAGAGAATATGGGTTGTGTCTAAGCATGGTTGCTATATGTTTTCCTAAAATGACAATAATTATGCTTGTGTGGTGCATATGGTTGTCGGTCTGTGTCAGTGGGTCGGATCTCCCCTTTTCCTGTCGGTGGTTTGGATTTGCCGGTTGGCACTGGCAACCCATCATGGTGCATCGTGCGTGTCCATGTACTCCCTCTGGCCGTGAGGAACTACGAGCTGTGGCGCAGTGAGTGGCTCAGGGACATACGTGTGGACACCGTCTTGCAGATGCAGCATGTAGTAGAGTGGAGCTTTGGAGCTCGGAGGATGTGTTATCATGGTTTTGACATGTGAGCTGTCATGGTTCGTAGTGACGAATCCGCATGTGAGGTGAGGAGATCGTCAGCAGCGAACTGAGGTGGTATGAATGCAGGAGGGCAGGGGTGTGCTCGCCAGTGGCGTGCTGGCGGCGGGTTACTGCTGCCACTGTAGGGTTGGGTGGGAGGGCATGAAAGGTCCAGGACTCTTCATGTGATGCACCTGCTGTGGTGAGGGCATCGTTTTGGTCATTTGAGGGGCTGGAGTTTGGGAGGAAACGTTTAGGATGTCAGACCTGATCTGGTGTTCTCCGGAGGAATGGCAGGTGACTGAGACAGCACTTTCAGGAACTTGGAGTTTCATCAGCAGGTGTTTGTTGGACGCTGTGATTTGGAGTATTGGGTGTTGAGTTAGTGTTTAACTCTGTTGCTGGGTTTTCAGGTGGGGTTTCAACTCTGTTGCTGGGTTTTCAGGTGGGGTTTCATGTCCATCTGAAGTTAGGGTGTTTACTGTTCTCTGAGAGCAAGGTGAAGCGGTGCTGTTTTCTGGGGCTGATTTGTTCAGCTTGTCACTGCCGTTCCGTCCTGACAGCTAGTCAGGCTGACTCTGGTTTCTTCCTTTTCCCACTGATTCTCATGAGACCACTTCTCCCAGTGTCGTCCAGGTGAGCGTTGACGTCCACGCGGTTCATCCCATCGGTCATACCTCTGTTCAGGTCGAGTGTCAGCGTGTGAGTCTCGTTCTCTGTTGGACGGGAGTGCATTCCATTCTCTGTGTGGTGGCTTAGCGCTGTCTTGGCGTTGGGTGCCCTCTAGAGCCAGTTCATGGTGTTGCGTGTTGAAATCAAGAACTGCTGGGGTTTTTGTGCTCTTTTCTGAGGCCATCTTTTGTTTGTAGTAGGCCTTTTGCACCAAGTCTCGCAACTGCTGAGTGTTCATCGTTCGTGGACATGCGAGAACGCCAAGATGGTGGCTTATGCCAGGATGAAGATTCCTGAGGAAGAGAGTTTTAAAGTTCAGTTCATCTTCCATGTCAGAATCATTCGAGTTCCAAAATATGCTTGTCTGAGTCGACTATAGTAAGCTTGAGGAGTGTCGTGACGTCCCTTGTCTCGTCTCCAGGGCAGCCACTAAGCCTTGATCGGACTCAGGGTCGGCGAACTCTTTAATAAGGGCTTTTCGCAGCCGTTGATAATCAGTCTTTGTGTTAACAGGCTGCCGGTCCAGGAAGCTGCGTACTTCAGGGCTGGATGTCGTTCGGAGTAAATAGAGTTTATCTTTGTCCGTAACGTTAGGTCGCATTTCCAGATGGAAATCAATATCTTGCAGATACGCTTGGACCGTTTGGCTGTTTGGCACGCTGGGGTTGAATTTGCCAACGTTTCGGGCGAGCTTGTCAAGGTCTTTTAGGTCCAAGCTGTGCGACGATCTGCGGCTGGCTGCAGCAGATTCTTCTGGTTCTGTCGTGATATAAAGTTCTTCAGACGGCGCTGGTGACTGTTTTAACATCACCCCCTCTGTCTTATGTTCACGTGTCAGTCCACAGGTGACTTGGTCCTGCTTGGCAGGGGTCCCGGTTGGTGCGTCTGTCTCCTTGACGGCTCATGGCGAGTTCGTAAGCGTGCTTGAGTTCCTCTTGGAAACTTTCAGACTCCTCTGTGACGAGTCGAGCTGTTGTGTTAGGCGGCTGATCTCGCTTTCTTGATTCAGCCAAATGAGCTTCGAGGGCCTTGATTCTGCTGTTTTTGTCCCTGAAGTCAGTCTTTGCCTTCTAGTAGCTTCTCTGCATACTGTAGCTTGTCTGCACGATCAGCGAAGTCCTCTTTGAGTTGCTGCATGTGGCTGGTAGCTTCTAGAGTTTCTTTTAGCCTGTTGATTTCCTCATCGGCGCTTGCTCCACCTCATCGGTCCCTTCCCGTCGCCGTACCTGAGCTTCACGTTCCAGCTGCTCTGTGCGTCGTTGTGCGCTTGTCAGCTCCTGCTGGCGTTGTGCGGCGTGCTTGTCGCTCAGTTTGAGGGTGGCGATGAGTGTGTGACTTAAGCTTGAGGTGATCTTGGCTAATTCTTTGTGATTGTAGTTTTGACTTGGGTCTTGTCTCATGATGCTTGTGATGTTGTCATCTAGTTGGTCCTGTGTCTGATGTTGGAGTGCTTCAGCAGCTTTAGGGAGGATGCTGTTTGTTGTAGCACTTAGCCACATTTCCAGTCCTTCCCAGTGACCGACATGTTCTGGCTGGTGATACATGTTCTGGCGGTGATGGGATCTTGGACCGAACTGACACAGACCTTGGATGGGAAACAAAGCAAAACAAAACACAAACAAAACAACAGGGGTGTGAATGTGCACAGTGTAGTGTATGCTAGTGTTGAGTGTGATTCTGTTTCTGTGGTCCTCTGTGATGGGGTGCGGTAATTTGCAGCTTCTGCTGAGAAATTGCGCACACGTAGAGGCAGCACTGTTGGGAAACAGAAAGAAAAGCACACTAACAGAATGAGTACACAGGGACAATAACACTAGACCGATCTCTTTTAATAGCAGATTCTTCGCTTTGTTAAGTCTGATTTAGAAGGACGCTTCTAATCAGAGGATTGTAGGCTAGTTTTCTCTTTGTAACAAGACTGGTATTGCTATTCCAATTTTCTCCTTGATGGAGGAAAACAACAGCAATGACAGTACTTGTCCCTGAATGGCAGGATTTTACACCGCAACGCTGGTCAGCGTGTGTCACGCGTGTTAAAACTTTTGCCGATGTCTATCTTCTCATTGCGCCTGCTTTAACCTGGGGAATAGGATTTCACAATAGAGGGTAAATGATAAACAGTTTGAATG
>CM050412.1:67408841-67494636 GCA_027564155.1 Gymnocypris eckloni scoliostomus | reverse complement strand
GTGTTCCTATGGATCAGTGGTAGAGCATTGTGTTAGCAGCGCAAAAGGTTGAGGGTTCAATTCCCAGGAACACACATACTGACAAAAATGTATAACCTGAATGCACTGTAAGTCACTTTGGATGAAAGTGTCTGCTAATTGCATACATGTAAATGTACAGAGCTGCATATGTAGGGAGAATTTTTAAGCATCTAGATCCCAGAGTGCACTGCAACAAGCTCACTGGAACAGACCAGCTAACAACCTCAGCAATTCTGGGGTTTTATGCATTGAACATTATATCCTTAGATTAGTGAGGGATTTACATTTTTCTAACTCATAGTAGTTATATTATACTATGAATATAATCAATATGTGATGATTTTTATGGGATTGTTTATTAAAGGTTAATTACAGTGCTTGCTGGGAGTATAATGCTATGAGCTGTAACTGATGTGTTTTTTGATACATTGTGGAATGTAATGTGACGTAATGTGTAAGTAGCCTTGTGTGCAGAGAAAAATCACAGAGGGGTTAGTTTGAAGAAGCTACAAGCACATAGAAAACAAAGAAGTACACACTGTGAGAACATTCTGTACCAAGGACCCAAAGGGAACAAAGGGAGAAGAATGTTGGAGGAGCGTTGGACGGTTCTGGCGGCCAACGAGAAAATGACACAAGTTGACACATATCTATAAATATGTTGTGAAATATTGCCCTGGTGTTGTTTCTCTGTGAGACGTTGGTCTGAGAGACAACCCAGCGCGCTGCGCTGTTCTGATCAATAAATTTCAATACTTTGACTTTTGAAGCCTCCTTCTATTTTTGAACACGCAGGACAATTTGAAGTCCAACAATTTGGTGACCCCGCGACGTGATAGAAGACAAGGCTGTAGACCTAAGGGGCCGTTGAGGGCCAATTCCGGGACGGAACGCATTTGAGTTCAACACACGGTACCGAATAAAAAAGGTAAGCAGAAACCTGTTAAATCCAAATTCTGCAATTGGACATTCTAAATTTATGTGTTGAATTTGAATTGTATTCTGTTCCATTTAAAAATAAAGTGAGGTATTGATATATATTGATCAGAAGTTAGTTGCGGAGGGCTCCCAAGTGACACTAGGTTGCGGAGGGTTTAAAGTGACGAAAGGTTAAAGTGCGGAGGGCTCCCAAGTGACACTAGGTTGCGGAGGGTTTCCGAGTGACAGAGATTAAAGTTGCAGAGGGTTCTTTATGACAAATAGGCTGTCAAAATTACCCGAGTGACATAAAAAGGATAAAAGATTGCGGAGGATTTCCAAGTGGTATTAGACTGCAGAGGGTTTCCGAGTGACATAATTTGAGTGATGTGCCTAAGAATTGAATGATCATTATTGTTGTATATTTTTGCCATATGGAATTGCTGTGTAAATTGCTGTAGTCGTTTTATTTGTGGTGTTGGATTATTATTTTGCATCTGTTGAATGAAATGTTGTTTTTGTGATTTGTTGATAAAAGATAAAACTGTTTGATTGGACATTTAAAGAAAAAGGGAAAAAAAGCAAGTGCAGAAAGTTAGCAGGAAGGAAAAAAGCAAGTGCAGAAAGTTAGCAGGAAGGAAAAAAGCAAGTGCAGAAAGTTAGCAGGAAGGAAAAATGAAAAGTGTGAAAGTCTATTTGTATGTGTCTGCACCACCAGAACAGACTGACCCACAGTATGTTTGTGTTTCCCACATGAAAATACGGTGAGGTCGGCACACCAAAACACCCATCTACCCAATAGCCCAGCTGGGTGCATTGAAATTCGCCCGACCTCGACTGTTTCTCCGTCCAAGACAACCGCAGCGAGACGCTGAATGAACAAGCACGAGCAGCGCCACAAAGCGAAGAGGGGAGAGAGATGCAGCTGGCTGTTGTACAGATTAAAGCAGCACGAGCAGCGCACAAATGTGAACTGTGCGAGGGTGAACATGACTTTTCTGGCTGCACGGAGTGCAGGTTGTCCAAGAACCACGGACACTGGGCACAGGATTGTCCAGAGGCGCGGAAGGCGGATTGAAACGAGAGGAACGGAGAACAGGAGAGGAGAGGGCGGGTGACAGGCATTCAGCAAGCTACGAAAAAAGAGAGTAAAAAAGGTGGGGGCTGCTTGAGTGAGAGGCAGAGAGAGTAAAAAAGGTGGGGGCTTTTTGACTGTGTGAGTGAGTGCATTTATTTGTAATCATTTCTTTCTGTTGCTAATTCTTTCTGTTTCTACTTAATCATTTTTTGAGAAGACTGAAGGGTTTTATAATCCTACAGCAGTTGGTGAATCTAGAGTGTCAGATTATTAAAGTGCATTGTGTATATTATAAAAATGTCTGAATTTGAACGTGAGTGTGAAGAATACGGTGCCCACCTGTCACAAAGCAATGGGGAAACTGAAAACCTGAGAGAGGAGATCAATGCTGGCCAGTGCTACAGCCAAACAGATGATTAATGTGTCAGTGAGACCAACTGGAATTGATGTTGGATGCACCAACATGTATACAGTGGGACCTGGACTGGATGAACTGGATGAATTTGTGTAAAACATCCTTGACCGAGTGGTAGGGAAGGGGTGCCTTTATTTTCATTTATTATTTTTACCATATTGTAACTTTTGATAGAAAGGGAGTTAGTATCTTCATTGTATTTTCTTTTCATATTATGTAGTAACATTAGAATATTTGGATAGAGTAGGAAGGAAATTAGATGGTTTTATGTATTTTATTTTGGCATATACCCTTCCTGAAGTTATTTGTTTTGAAATCTTTATCTTTCATTCTGAAATCATTTATTTCTAAAGAGCATTTTAATCTTCTATATACATCAAATGTGAAATGTAATTATTTATTTTTTTTGCAAAGAAAGAAAACGTTGAAGGTTTTAAGCAGGTCAGTGTCCGTGTTACGAGGCAATGCAACCAGAAAAGGGGACGATAAGAAAAGACTGTATGCCTACTACTTATTTGCAAGTATTCATCATTTAACCTTCATTATCAGTATGTAGTTTATTTCTTTTAACACTGGAGAATTATCACTGGAAAATATGAAAAGAAGAAAGGACCGACGAGCATCTCAGTGCTTAGCAGCATGAGTAGATTCAACTGGAGGTTTAAAAACCCACCATCTACTCCAACACCAGATAGAGCGGAAGGGCATTGGATCTGCCTAAGAGCTCCTCTGGCAATGAAGGACAACAATCACCAGATAGCGCTCCAAGCTACCGGAAATGTTTGGAGTTCCTCTGGCAACGTGGGATAGACCAGTGCATAATATATTGCATTATATTACTTTGTTTTTTTCTAATCTTGATATTTGATAAGTATAATCATTTGACTAATCATTCATGTACTCTACATAACCATGACAACCATGGGCAAGGCTAAAAGACATGCACATGCTTTAAAAACACATTGCTGATTTATTTTGAGTGTTCATTAACCCCAATAATGTATAGGTAGGGAAGTAGATTCTTTTACTCTTCTCTAGTCAATGGTGAGAGGAGATGTTTGGATCTGACTTCCTCTGGAGTGCAATAACATGAAAAGCCATTTGTTAAGAGAAAAGATGATGGAGGACCTTTATTGGTTCATAGAAGGATAGAAGGACGGGTGGACTTGTGATGTTGCACTCTGGGTAAGGGATATTAGTGGTGAGACTTAGTAAAGTCTCATAGGGATATGTTGTGTTGTTTTTCTTTATAGTATGTTATTTACTCAATATGGTGATGATGATGAGGAAAATGATGAGTGACCTCTTTCAGAGGTCAAGAGAGGGATTGAGGGATTTACATTTTTCTAACTCATAGTAGTTATATTATACTATGAATATAATCAATATGTGATGATTTTTATGGGATTGTTTATTAAAGGTTAATTACAGTGCTTGCTGGGAGTATAATGCTATGAGCTGTAACCGATGTGTTTTTTGATACATTGTGGAATGTAATGTGACGTAATGTGTAAGTAGCCTTGTGTGCAGAGAAAAATCACAGAGGGGTTAGTTTGAAGAAGCTACAAGCACATAGAAAACAAAGAAGTACACACTGTGAGAACATTCTGTACCAAGGACCCAAAGGGAACAAAGGGAGAAGAATGTTGGAGGAGCGTTGGGACGGTTCTGGCGCCAACGAGAAAATGACACAAGTTGACACATATCTATAAATATGTTGTGAAATATTGCCCTGGTGTTGTTTCTCTGTGAGACGTTGGTCTGAGAGACAACCCAGCGCGCTGCGCTGTTCTGATCAATAAATTTCAATACTTTGACTTTTGAAGCCTCCTTCTATTTTTGAACACGCAGGACAATTTGAAGTCCAACATTAGCAACATGCTAACAATAGAGAATCAATTGGCTGGTTCTCTCATGCGCTTAATATGAATAGTGTTTTCCCTGATATGTTGATGCTAGCATCCAAAGTTGCCGTTAAAGGCTTGTTAACACCATTTACATTAACAATAGCCTAACTATAGTTTTAATAATAATTCAAATTATTTGAGGATAGCAAAATCTACATCACAACTACAACGATAACAACACAGAGGAATAATATCAATGGAGTCACTTTCAGAATGACTTCTCCAACTAATGAACGATAAAAACATTGACAGCTAATCAGAATCCCTCAAAAGATTTCAAAGTGGCTCATGAGACATTCCTCTCATGAGGAAAGTTTCTAGAAATTATGAACTAGCTTTGCTGTGTTATTAGGTCACCCTTAAGTTTGACACTGGTCACATGAAGCTCTGTCACATGACACATACCAGTTAGACACGTGACCATTTAAGACAGAAAAATTCACTTTGAATCTGTGTATGTCAGGGGCTCTGTAACATGGGGGATGGTTAGGGTGATTTCAAGGGCCCAGCCAAAGCGAGGGCCCCGTCAGATAGAGAGAAGGGCAAATTTAAATGTTCAGTTTTCTGTTATGTATTTCATGCTGTTGTTGCAAATTCTGCTGATTTGTCACACATATAATGTTATCTAGGTGTCTAACATATTAAGTTATGTTCGAAATCGCAAAATATATTTTGACGGTCTTGAAATTATCAGTAAGAATATGCTAAAGACCAAAAAGCAGTCGTTTTTTATTTTATTTTCTCTTTTTTTGCATTGAGTGCAATTGTTTTCAAGCAAAAGCATTTTCATACATTTATGGAGTTACATCATTTATGATAATTTCTATACTTTCTAGTTGCAAACTTTCTTATGTAATTTTTATTTTTTTGCTAAATAAAACATTTAATGCTAAATGTATACAATACATATATAACACTGCAAATGTATCACTACTGTTTTGTAGTGAGGCCAGTGAAAATGTTGGCAGAACAAGTCAAAAGTGATTATATTTTTTATATATATAAATTATGTTGGATTTTGGGGTCAAATGTGGAAACCTGGACATGCTGTCCTCAGATTTATCCGTAATCTAGTCTGACAATTGTTTTAGAAAACATCCAGGTACACAGAGATTAATTTGTAATTCTTCCAAGTCCTCTTAACACACACACACACACACACACACACACACACACACACACACACACACACACACACACCATCTGCTGTCCAATTATTAAAAGCGGATGCTCCCAGAGACATTACAATGTTTCACAGAGCTCTCATCATCTATCCACAGTGAATTAAACTATTGTTTCGTTTCATCTGCTTTGTGATTAAGCACAACATCACAAGACACACCGATACTGTCTGCCAAGTGTTTAATATTTAAACAGCATTGCGTTGTTTTGAACGCTTTAGCGAGAGTCAGCACATTCCCTGATGCTGGCATCCTCTCGTGACGACCCATTAACCGAACCATCGTTCATTAAACAGGTTTCTTAGAAATGTGGTTCGCTCAGCACATCTCCCATGATCTGTTCGATTAAGCGCATTATGCCATGTTTGTAAAGCTAAAGCACAGGTAGCATAGCTAATAAAACATTTAGATCATAAGCTGGTGGTTTTGCACTATTACTGCCACCCATGTCCAGATTAAAATCAACATGAAATGCTATCTGAAAGTTATAGCCTAGTATTTAATGTGACATATTTGTGACAGAAACAGCATCTGGAATAATTTATATATACAGGTGCATCTCAATAAATTAGAATGTCGTGGAAAAGTTCATTTATTTCAGTAATTCAACTCAAATTGTGAAACTTGTGTATTAAATAAATTAAATGCACACAGAATGAAGTAGTTTAAGTCTTTGGTTCTTTTAATTGTGATGATTTTGGCTCACATTTAACAAAAACCCACCAATTCACTATCCAACAAATTAGAATACTTCATAAGACCAATAAAAAACATGTTTAGTGAATTGTTGGCCTTCTGGAAAGTATGTTCATTTACTGTAAATGTACTCAATACTTGGTAGGGGCTCCTTTTGTTTTAATTACTGCCTCAATTGGCGTGGCATGGAGGTGATCAGTTTGTGGCACTGCTGAGGTGGTATGAAGCCCAGGTTTCTTTGACAGTGGCCTTCAGCTCATCTGCATTTTTTGGTCTCTTGTTTCTCATTCTTCCTCTTGACAATACCTCATAGATTCTCTCTGGGGTTCAGGTCTGGTGAGTTTGCTGGCCAGTCAAGCACACCAACACCATGGTCATTTAACCAACTTTTGGTGCTTTTGGCAGTGTGGACAGGTGCCAAATCCTGCTGGAAAATGAAATCAGCATCTTTAAAAAGCTGGTCAGCAGAAGGAAGCATGAAGTGCTCCAACATTTCTTGGTAAATCGATTTTGCTTGACAATCCTCATAAAGCTGCGGTTCTCTCGGTTGGTTGTGCATCTTCTTCTTCCACACATTTTCCTTCCAATCAACGTTCTGTTAACATGCTTGGATACAGCACTCTGTGAACAGCCAGCTTCTTTGGCAATGAATGTTTGTGGCTTACCCTCCTTGTGAAGGGTGTCAATGATTGTCTTCTGGACAACTGTCAGATCAGCAGTCTTCCCCATGATTGTGTAGCCTAGTGAACCAAACTGAGAGACCATTCTGAAGACTCAGGAAACCTTTGCAGGTGTTTTGAGTTGATTAGCTGATTGGCATGTCACCATATTATAATTTGTTGAGATAGTGAATTGGTGGGTTTTTGTTAAATGTGAGCCAAAATCATCACAATTAAAAGAACCAAAGACTTAAACTACTTCAGTCTGTGTGCATTGAATTTATTTAATACACGAGTTTCACAATTTGAGTTGAATTACTGAAATAAATGAACTTTTCCACCACATTCTAATTTATTGAGATGCACCTGTATATTGTTATGTGCTATCATTGCAATAGCCTTTATCACATTGGCAGCAACCAGCATTTAATTATAGCGATAACTGCGTCAATATTTTAGAATGAACGGCTGCATTATCAATCATGCAGGATCAAGTATTGACATACATCAGTTTTCATGTTGACTTTAAAGGAGGGCCTGTGTAAAGACTCACATTCACTCTCCTGTCTTTTATCTGTCACACACAGGGTGGCAGAGTGTGTCCTACACTAAATATAGCCGTACCCACACCCTTCGCTCTCTCGGTCTCTGCAGTGAGTGCCGCCCCATGTGTCTGGTCCATCTGCTCCAGCAGGCTGAGCGAGAAGCTCCGGTGAGAGAGAGAGTGTGTGTAGCGCAGTGCCAAACCCTGATCACAGCACAACACGCACATCTCTGCCCTCCTATGACACAGAGACACGCCACTCAACACAAAAACACATCCCACTGAACCATACCCAGCTTTAAAAAAAGCAAAAGGACATGACAGACAGTGCATTACAGTGATTTTACCATGATTACATATGAAGCATGGAGCATGTCAACATATTCTGTTACACCAAATACACAAAATAATTATATTTAAAAAAGCATCATATGAGGCTTTTAAATTTTCATTACATTAAGATATTTTTTTTTTGTTTACCATAAATGCTTGTCACTTCATTTGGCAGTATTTGGCAACCATATTTCCAAGACAATATAAGTAAAAATTGACTTACATATAAAGATGTATTTAAACATATTTCAAAGACAATAAAATAAATTACATGTAAAGATGTACTTACGTAATACTTCAGGGAGTCAAAATGTTCAGCTAATTACATTTAATATACATTTAAACTATAATACATTTTAATTTAATTACAATGTGTCTGAAAACATTACACAAAATGTATGCTAAAGTGTACATTTTCACAAGAGCTCAATCCTGCATATTTAAAGATAATTGGAGTAGTAATATGTAGAATATGTTGGAGTCATAATATGTAGAATATTGCACAATAAGTAGGGGACAAAATAATCAACTGTGATTTCATACAAACATTTACCATGGTAAAATCACTATTTCACACAGCCTCAGGTAACTTATTACTTATGTTAGACTAATTTATGAATAAAAACTGTTACAAGACAAAAAGAAAAAAAAAGAAAGACGCAACATGTCTGTGCATGTTTATGTTATATGTATAAGTGTGTATGCTGGCTGTTTTACAATCTGAACGTCACCTGGTCAAATTTTGCAGCACAAATTATCTGTTTTATAACCAGACTTTTTGATATTAAGAAACCATTATCTCTGGAACCAACATTGGTCATTACAAAGCTCAACATAATCTTCTAAAACACATTCTCCTTTTATTTCAATGAATCCATTAATGAAAATAAGCTAAATTAGTACAAATGTCAGATCTTCTTTGACAGTGATGAAGACAGACCTTATATGAGCCTTATATAGTGAAAGCTGTCCTCGACTTCCTCAGTGAACATGTAGTCTGTCGTCAAAAGCCTTATAAGACTCTCATGATGAGCAGGATATGGATCTTACCCTTCAGAGGGTCCTGCTCTGCCCTCATGATGTCAATCAGGGAGCTCTCCAACGAGTGCATGTTCAAGCTGTCGTACATCCTGGACCGATCCTGAGGAAGAGAGAGTTGAGCGTGTCAATATGTGCAATACAGATGTAGCCTGTTTGGGAATTATGCATGCAGCACCCTAATGCAGTCAGGAATGGCATGTTTTCTGCGTACTGGTCATAGCTGAATCCCTGAATACTGAATGCTGCTGGAATGTTGTTTGTAGAGTGGAACGAGTGGAATTAACCAGGCTGCTTTTTTAGGTTTAGTGTATTTTGGGCCGAACGTTCAGCCAAACTAGTCTCACTGCGTGGCTGTTTTTAGGCAGAACGAAACCGACGTATGTGTGGGAGATTTGCATGTGTTTCTTGTTCAGTTGCATTACCAGAATATCCTTCTTCCCTTCTACAGACGTTTAAAGCAGCATCCCATCTCCCGGTCACAACACCTGCCTAGCAACATGCCACAGATATCTGTGTCATTACCGCAATGAGACCAAGAAAGAATGTGAACACAAACAGAACTCTCCGTGACCCGCCAGCCTCACAGACCTGTGTGTGTTCATCACAGGAAACACACACTCACACAACACCAAGATCATAAGCTTCAGGCTAAACACAGGGGAACGTCCTTATGAACACAGTTCATAAGGACTTAGTTTTGAATGTGCACTTGTAGTGCACTTACTAGTGTACTTACAAGTAATATTAAAAAAATAAAAGGATGCATTAGTGTATTTAAAGAGAGCACTCTTCCATGACTAAATGTATACACTTTTAAAAAGTGCACTTATTATAATACAATATAAAATAAAACATTTTAAAGTACATTTGAAATAATTTTATTAGTGCTATAAAACGATTAATTGCGATTAATCGCAACCAAAGTAAAAGTTTTTGTTCATAGAATATATGTGTGTACTGTGTATATTTACTTATGTATAGAAAAATGCACACACATACGTATATATACATAACAAATATACACAGTACACACATTTATTCTGTAAACAAAGACTTTTATTTTGGATGCGATTAATCGCAATTAATCGTTTGACAGCACTAATTTTTATAATCTAAAATGTAACAATTTTATACACTTATTTTGATGTGTTGACTAACATACTAACACACATGTAAAGTAATTTTAACAAAAGTTTGTTGTTCAATATAACATCTAAAGCTAATCAAATTAAATGCACTAAATTATACAAAGTACAAATCATACAAATATTTGCATAAGTGTCTGAAAACATTACATTCAATTACCGCTTAAATATATTAAAGCATATTATTACACTGACCGACACATTAGTGTATATTTATGATGGACACGGTTTGAAAAGCACACAGTGTTGACCGCATCACACGCAGCTGTTTCCATTTGGCCCTGTCACGGCCATCTGCCTCACACAGGTACTAGGTAGAGCTAATATCATTACTGTGACGCTTTCAGCATCCAGTCTTATTCACCGGCCCTCACAGTGGAGCTTACAGACAGCACGAGGCCGCAAGACGCTAAATATAGTTTTAGCAACATTGTCAGAAATAGTGTCTAAAAAGCAGCTCAGTTCTCCAGCGAAGGACCCGAGGCGTGAAGACTCATGATCCGAGATTTGGGTTTCAAGCTACCATTCAATACCAAATTTGAATTGTTTATTAACAACGATCAACTTTTTATACCTGTTTTTCCTTTTCTCCTGCCTCCATTTCGAAGACTTTTCATGTCTTGGAATCGAAACTAGCTTATTTGAGTCTGGTTCAAGACTAAGACCACATGTTCCTAAATTATATATAGAAAAATGGTCTTGGAATCAGTCTCCATATTTTCATGGACTACATGTTTGACACTGGTCTCGGTATTGATTCAAACTCATCATCACTGACATTCAAATTTCAAACTTCAAAACCATTTCTTGTGAAATCGAATGAACTCTTTGTAACAACATTGTCTGTCTATCCTTTCCTCCTTCATTCCTTTCTATCTGTCTTTTCAGAACATGATGCATTTGATCTCTGGAACGCAGAGCAATCGCGGAGAAGGAAGGAGAGGACAGGAGGGAGGAGACGGAATGTGAGGAATTCCAAACGGAACACTGTTTATGTAAATGAACAATACCATAGATACTAGCAGAGTCGGACCTGTTTCCTGAGAGAGGAGAAAAGAAGGTGATGAAGGCCAGATTGCATGCATCTCAAGTTCCTCGTTTCAGTTCTGTTAGGCTTGCCATTAAAGGAATTAACTGTGACGTGCCAAATACTCACCTGATCCGAAATTAAGTACAAATGAACAATGAATCCTGAGTCATTAGACCATACCAGTATTACCAACCACAGCTCTTGACGACAGAAAGGCATTTTAAATGTCAAAACAAAACTGGTTTAATAGAACAGCACATATGACTATCTATAGCCATTAGCACACAGGGCCTGAATAAGATTAGCTGACAGCTGAGAGTAAGGATGGCTCAAGTACCAGTATATGTTACCATGCTGATACCAAGTTATAAAGTTAACATTAGCAGTGGAGTTTTAAAGCTAAATTGAGAGGATGAACACCCTACAGGTGCCACAGGTGGGGAGTTTCCTCGTACACTTCAGCGATTCACAGGTAAATGACCTGCTGTTTCATTCCATCTACAAAACAATGGGGCAACATGACAAAAATGTGTTACTCTCGCCTCCTTTTCTCAGTCAGCCTCTCACACCCTTACAGTTTGAAGTGAGAAACTTTCGGATTCTCGTTATCTAAAATTCTTGAAGTATTAAGTAGGGCTGGACAATATACTGAACATTGACTATATATGTGCAATCTTTTTTTTCTAGTTTTTTTGGTAACAAAACATTGTGAATATCAAGTACTGATGACATCATCTTGTACTCACATCTTGCATTTGTTCTTCTTGGCTTTTTTAATTTACATTTTAGTAGCAAAAATGGTTCAAACTCTTGTTTTAAATAATCAGTTCAGAAGAATTAAATGGTTCGTTGCCACCGTCACTCAAACATGTTCACAGAAGAGTGACGATTTAAATATTCCTGGATTATTTCCTGAATTGTATTATATTTTACCTCTTGCATTAAGATTTTCAAAAACAGTATTTTTTATTACAGTAGTTTGGTTGAAATGATTTTTACCTTCTATATTATATACATGTTCCTATAGCTCAGTGGTAGAGTATTGCGTTAGCAGCGCAAAAGGTTGTGGGTTTGATTCCCAGGGAACACACATATTGATAAAAGAACAATGTATAGCCTGAAGTCGTAAGTTGCTTTGGATAAAAGTGTCTGCTAAATGCATAAATGTAAATATATGCTACTGTTCAACATTTTGGAGTTGGGAATATAGTCATGTTTTTGAAAGAAGTCTCTTCAGCTCAGCAAAGCCATATTTATTTGAACAGTAAAAACACAGTAAAACAGTCATGTGTGTGTGTGTGTGTGTGTGTGTGTGTGTGTGTGTGTGTATATATATATAGTGGTGGGCCATTATCGGCGTTAACGCCGTTAACGTGAGACTCTTATCGGGCGATAAAAATATCGCCGTTAATCTATTCTCAAAGTTGGGTTGGGAGCTGGGTCTATACTACGCAAGCTATGATGACTTTCACCCTGATATTTTAGCGCCGGATGTATACCTAGCCGAATTGCACTGTAGGGGGCGAGAACGAGTCTTGAACTAGAGGCTGGCATTTTTTCGAATCCCGGGATGGGAAACAAAATCGCTACGAATCACGTGATTGGGACGGGAGGAACATATTTAATCGGGAGAGTGCGGGACCGAATAGTAATGATACCCAACTTTACACACAAATATACCTTTTATATAAATAAACTATAAACTGTATATTTTAATTCTGAACTCAACTGTCTCTTTATGCTCTCTTCCTGTTTGCTTTGGTGTGGCTGGTTAAGTGAATGACGCAGTCCGTGATGGACAGATTGTTAACGGCTGGTCTATGTGGTAATACAATCAGGCAGGACATCCAAACGCTCACCTATCATTCATCAACCTCAAATATGGCTTTTCATCTGAAAGATGTATGTAGTAGCAACTTTACGGCCGCTCAATATGATGTTAACCTAGAGAAATGTGCGCTATTGAAGTGTTTGTGTGTTGAGTGGAAGCGCGTTTGCTGCAGGACAGGCTCGTGCGCTCACTTGCTCTTAAAATCTCCGTCATTTTGGTCATACAGATAAAAGTAGCCTAATACATCTTTCGAATCTGTAAAGACTCTCGTTTATTTGTGTGCACTCAGAATAACAACGAAAGCGTTGCGCTTTTAAGCAAACAGGATGCGCTTTAGGTCTCATGTGAACTTGAGCGAGAAACTTCAAACTCCGTCTTTGAAAAATATATCTATAGAGTGAAATGTCTAAAAATAAAAATAGAAGACGTGTGTGTTAGCATGGATGATTTACATGAAATTTAATCTGTGCAACACTGTGCATAAAATGGCTTTCAGTTCAATATAATAACAAAAAACGACATTCTGGGTTTTTATTCAACTAATAAGGTGGGCACGCTGTGATCTGTATTATATTTTTACTGTAATTGACAGTTATCGGCAAAAACAAACAAAAAAAAAAACAACGGGAGGGAATGGGAGTCATTCTTCCGGGAGTGGAACGGGATTTTCCTCCAGTTTTTGTGATGGGATTGGAAAGAGATTAAAGTTTGTGATGCATTTTGGAAACAGGAGATGAGCCCTGGTCTAATGCGCCACCTGGCTTGAGAAACATTCCTCAAAGACTTACTTTTAGTCATTATTTGGGTAGCACACATATTCTGAATGCCTTCGCAGAATTCAAATGAGCCATTTTAATCTAGATTAATCTAGATTAATTCCAAGATACAGTGAGATTAATCTAGATTAAAAATGAATCTATGCCCACCACTAATATATATATATATATATATATATATACCACTGGCCACTTTATTAGGTAAACCTTTGTACCAGGTTGGACCCACTTTTGCCTTCAGAACTTAATTCTTTGTGGCATTGATTCAACATCAAAGTGTTGAAACATTCTCAGAGATGGACATATCATACATACTCATCTGTGCAGTTTAAAGATGGTCAGATTTGTCGCTGCACATCCATGATGTGAATTTCCATTCCACCACATCCCAAAGATGCTCTGATTGTATTGAGATCAACAAGGATGGCCATTTTCAGTAAAGTGAACTCATTGTCATGTCAAGAAACCTGAGATCTGTTAGCTTTGTTTCAAATCGGTGCATTGTCCATTTTGAAGTAGTCATCAGTGGAAGTTCATCTGTATTTCTGTAGCTAAAGGATGGCATGGACATCAACAATACCTACATACTCAGGTTGTGGCACTTAAAAGATGCTCAATTGGTACTAAGGGACCCAAAGTGTGCCAAGAAAATATCCCACACCATTACACCAAACAAGCAGGATGGATCCATGCCTTCTTCTTAATCTAAATTTTACATCTGAATGTCGCAGCAGAAACCGCCAGGTAACGTCTACAATTCTGACAGGAGCGGCACCTGGTGTGGTCTTCTGCTGCTGAGCCCATCTGCTTCAGGGTTCGACGGTTGTGCATTCAGAGATGGTGTTCTGCATACCTTTTGTTTGTGTCAGCAGTTTATGAAATACTCAGACCAGCCGCCAACAAACATTCCACGCTCAAAGTGATTTAAATCCCTTTCTTCCCATTCTTATGCTCGGTTTGAACGTTCACCACATCTAGATGACTAAATGCATTGAGTTGCTGCCATGTGATTGGCTGATTAGCAATTTGTGTTAGTGTACCTAATAAAGTGGTCGGTGAGTGTATATAACTATATACTATAAATATTTGATGAAAATGTATAGAATGATAGATGAATGTTCGAAAGAACAGCATCTATTTTAAATAGAAATATTTTGTACCATGAATTTGTTTTGTTACTTGTCACTTTTTGATCAATTTCATGCAACCTTGCCGAAAAACTATTGTTTTCTTTCAAAAAAAAAATTACCTACCCCAAACTTTTGAATGGTACTGTATATATACATTTTTATTTTATATTTTTAAAACCCATTTTAGAGAAAATATGACCTCCCCCCCCACCCCAGGAGAAAATCAATAAACAGAGGCTGATGGCCATATGAGCAAAAGATTGCGCTTGGGATTCTGTGAGATTAATGTACATTTCATAGTCCCAGGTGGCACATCTAACAGCAAGCAGGACAGATTTGATTTAGCCAAAAAGCACACTGACACTACATGGGCTAATTTATCTAAGCCCAGACTGAACAAACACCGACGATAGCAGTGCTCTTACTGAATGGCTTATTTTTGTGAGAAACTGCCTGAGCCAAACAATAATGAAGGGAGAGACCCGGTTCCCTCAGGATGAAACCACCAAAACCATTGATGACCTCACTGTGAGTCATCATCACTGTCTTCAGATCCTGTACAAGGTCCTGAAAATCCACTTAATCAACAGAGAGCTCAACAACCACACCCAGTTCCTGGGCGTACAAACACAACACGTCTGCTGCAGATGCATAACGACCAGCAATTCAATTATAGCATGGACAGAGCCCACTGCATGGGCCGCTCATCCCAGCCCAAGTGCTTAGATGCTCATCGCAGCGCACACACATACCTGCAGTGGCATCAGAGTGTTGCTGTTGTTGTCGGTACGGAACATATTTTCTTCGATCCAGGATTTAGGTCCCAGACAGCCGGCGGAGCGGGGAAACTTGGGCGGAGCGATGACGTTACTGGAGAAGGGTTTCTTCATGGGAGAGATCTGGTTGATCGAGCCAGGCACACCCAAGCCTCCCCCGCGCCGGTGGTCTCTGCCCCAGGACACCCCTCCAGAGGTCCAGCCGCTGCCCTGATGGCTGCCCCACGGCGACTGCTTCATCATGGGCTACAGACAGACAGAAAGCACAGTTAGACACAAAACACAAGTACACTAGATTTAACGGTTTACTCGCAGCCATCTTGGGAATCCACTTGGCTGTCTATTTTTAGTCCTGCATGTACAGCTCCTATCCAGCTGAATGGGGAATATCAAAATCTCAAAACATACTTGCCAAACTCACATTTCTATAGCATTTCAAATCAGCAATACAATCTGACATGAATTAATTCAACTGTATTTCAGGCTGATGTTATTAGTAGTATTGGAGAAAGATCATTTTATTGGACAAAACCTGAATGCATTGTTTGTTTGTAATGAATGCACAATTGTAGTGTATTTCAAATAATACAAGTACAATAACTGTACTTGCAGATAATATGACATTAATGGCTACTTGCTTAAAGAGTTTCCTTTCTCTTATGAATGTTGTTTTAACACACTTGGGTACAATTTTAAAAGGTGTACTTTGTAATAATGTCAAATTAAAAGTTTTACCTTAAAGTACCATTTAAATATATATGTTTAAAAATATTTTGTTGTACTTAAAAGAAGTACACATTTTGATGTGTTGATTAAAATACTAAAGCACATGATTATGCAGCGTGTTATTTGATTACATTTAAAGTTCATGTATTTTGTATGAGCTAAATTTTAACTTTATCGTTACATGTGTGTAATTACAAACATATTAAAATATATGACATACAAGTCTCAATAGAAATTATATTAAAGTATATTTTAGTTTATGTCATTTTGTCAGTACATCCAACAATACACTTTATTTATATTTAAAAGTAAATAGAATTATGAAATTACAAATAAAATATGTTAAATCCTACTTATGTGGGGCATAACGATTCAATTAATTTGATTTAATATCAAATTAAACTTGGATACATTTTCGTTTCTTGGACCCTTTTCACAAGACTGTGATGAGGTCATAAGCAGCGTAAATCCTCAAAAGTATTTTTTTTTATTTAGATTATTTGTTTAATGCATTTACATTTATAACACTATATTTTGTATTAGATCACATTTGCATCATATTACAAACAAACTAGTTAAGTTGATTTCATCAACTATTAGGAGTACACCAGAATATAGACGACCTCAACGCTAACAGAAACTAAAAGCTACACATATAACCTGTGTGTGGGAATCTGAATGAGAGTGACTGGTGTAATCGCCCGTATGCCAGTGTGTGTGTGTGTGTGTGTCTTCCATGGCCAGGTTTTGCCTTGCTGTACAAGTAAGAAGATTTAAAGCTTTGCATCTAACACTGCACATCTCGTGAACACAGTGGCAACAACACACACTCCCTTTATCCCAGAACATAAGCCAAATACACACACACACAGACACACACAAATGCCACCAAACAGTTACAAATAGACAAACACATTTTCATTATCAGCATGTGTTGTCACTGCATTGTGTGCACAACTCTCCCCAAATAAGTGTCCCACCCATCTCTGTAATGTCTTTGTGTGTAATTGTGTAATGGCCCGAGCATGTATGTGTGTGTGGGTGTGAGACTGTGTGCACATACAATCTGGTTGAGTGTTTAAGGGATAGTGAGAGATAATTGCCGTTGATGGCGTCTAGACACTGTAAATATGGTGTACTATGCAGCAAGGAGTAAATCACACACAGTAAACCTGCTGGTGGTTTGATGTATATCTCGTGTAATGGTAGACATGCATCAACCAGTAGAGACCTTGCTATACTGCTTTAGGTTATTTAAACATAAGAAAGACAAAATAAACAAAGTGCAAAGAGCCCTAAACCGAAGAAGCTTTGGTGATAATCAAGCGTATATTGAAATACTACAATAACCACCAACTACACTCTAAAAAATGCTTGGTTAAATAAAACCCAGCACTGGGTAAATATGGACAAACCCAGCGATTGGATTGTATAGACACAGTGGTTAGGATACTGCCCAGAAGGTTGGGTTAAACATTTAACCTAGTTTCACAAAGCCAGACTTTCAGACTGACGGCTGAAGGTCTGGAATAGATGGCCGCTTTCATTGGTCAAGGCCCGCTTGACTGACATGTCAAACAACCAATCACAGTTTGTTTCGTTCAGCGTCACGTTTCAATAACACGTTCACAATAACAGACCGGTGTGTGAATCTCTTGGATGTATTTTAAAGATTATATGCTGTGAACTTCTTTAAATATTTCACATACTTTTGAAAATCCAGCGTTTAGTTGACCCTGATAAGCGTCTGTCGTCACAGTTGTAAACACGATGGCTTTCTTCTTTCGTGAAGGGTTTTGGCGCCACATCATCTTTGTTTCCAGGCGGACCGAAAATAAACGAGACACTCGCATCTCCTGGAAATCTGGTTTAATTCAACCAGTCAGACGACGACTTCAACATTCCTGAAGTGTTTACAGAAAAGTGCACCATATGCATCAGACGTTTAGCCAACATTTTGTGGGCGTGATGCCTGAGACTGAGTCTACATTTAACCAACTGTTGGTTTAATAAAACCTAGCATGTGTTCTGTCCAATATTTACCCAGAACTGGGTTGTATTTAACCCAGCATTTTTTAGAGTGTACAACTTTCAGGCGTCATTTTATTCTTTAGCTCAATGGCAGTAAAGGATATATAAATGCTGCCTTCAAAAAGGCATCTCAGCAGATAGCATACTGTACAGGTCATTGGTTTCAGATGTATCTTGTTGCCTTCCTACATTCGAACCGGCCAGCGTTTCTCAGCTTTCAGATGCAACTGTAGATTTGTATTCATATGCATTCACAGCTGTGTGTTCATTGGTTGTTTAACATTGACTTCAGCTATGGCTTATTAAAGTCATAAGAATCAGATCTATTCATTTATGATATTAGGTTTTACTGATTTGTGCGTTGGATTTTTAACTCAAGTGTTACATAGTTTGAAGGTGTTTTTGCACTGATGCCAGATTTATCATTTACTTGATATGAATAATCGTATATTTTGGTTTGTGTCATCAAGCTCCAATAAAAAAAGAGCAAATAATTAAATGAGATGAAGTACAATTAATTATTTGTAAATACCTTAAAAATTTTCTTAAGTATTAATATATCACAGAAATGGTACCGCAGTGGTATTTAATACACAAATATTTACTTGCCTTGTGATGTACTGTTTAAACTTTTGGGGATTTTTAATGTTTTTAAAAAGAAGGCTTTTCTTATTACTGCTCACCAAAGCTGAATTTACTTGATCAAATATACAGCAAAAACAGTAATATTGTCAAATATTATTAAAGTTTAAAATAACTGTTTTCTGTCTGAATATATATTAAAATGAAATCGACTGCTGTGATGAAAGCTGTATTTTCAGCATCATTAATCCAGTCCTCAGTGTCACATGATCCTTTAGAAATAATTAATATATGCTGATTTGCTGCTCAGGAAACATTTCTGATTATTATCAATGTTAAGAACAATTGTGCTGCCGAATATTGTCAGCATTCTTTAAATTATAAAAGTTCAAAAGAACAGCATTTATTTTGTAACAGAAATCTGTATGTCTTTACTGTCAAGTTTGATCAGTTTAATGCATCTTCGTTAAAATTATTAATTTCTTTAAAAAAAAAATCTTACCAACATTTTCTGTGAAAATACATTTTTCATACAAATTACTCATAGTGTGATATAAGATCTTGGTCATACCTCTCACACCTACCACACACACACGATTCTGAACTCTTGAATAAAGGGTGTCTCCAGCTTAGCCCTAATATCATGCTAACAGACATTCACTCTTAACAGCAGTTACACCAGCATGACTTCACATGTACGAATATCACTGGGACATCTAGGGCCACTCCTAAAATCATGTGACCGTCCCCCCTCCACCTCTACCCCACCCCCACAAGACCAGACACACACAAACCACACTTCACCAGATACCAAGATATTGCATCTGTAGCGACGCAGCATCAAATACAATTGCATATCATTCATAATGCATCTAGAAGATTTTTCTGTGGGAAACAGATGCTAGACTGATTCACATCTGTACCTTGTGCATTTGAGAGTCTTTTGGCCAATTCCTCAAATTAACTGGCCCATAATAGTCATTTATTTATAAACCTGATTATATATTGTGTTTTCTGTTGCATGCAACATGGGAAGACAACGCTATAAAAAAACATGCTGTGTATTTGTTGTTTTTGTATTTTTTAAGGCATGCACCTCGTCTTATATTAACTTCAATTCAGACTGCGAACGCACAATATTAACTTGTTTTTGTGCTAATGTAGATTGATGCAGCAAACACTGCCATACATTTATAATATGCAAATATATTATCAAAGAAAAGCTGAAATGCAAAGGTATACTAACATTCACCAAAATGTCCACCATGTAAGCAGAATGCTTGCGTATACTGCAGATTATAGTAGTAACAGCTTTTTCTAAAACTTCTGCAGTTTAGCAGGGTGTTGACATCTCCGGCTCTCAATAGGAGATTTGACTGAATGCCCTAGAGGTCAAGACATCCCTGGAATGGCACGTGAAGCCTTGGACGATATTACCACAGCTCATGCTTGATGCGCCCATGTACGCTTTGTGGGAAAACATACTATTTTCTGCATTATGCAGTGTGCAAACCAGCTACATTTCCACAGAACTGTATAAAACCAGAGCACGCTGTTCAGAATACTGTATCCCACAATGCACTGAACTTGATCTGACCTTGCATTTCCACTGTGACGTCTCTTTCTTGACTCACTATTTGATTGTACTATCAAAAGTTACGACACAACACCAAATAGTAATAAAATGCACAAAAATTATGAAATTATAACTGCCATCCACGTTTCATACTAGAATGTATGATACTACAGTTTTTAACATTTACTTTTGCATCATGTATAGCTACTGTTGTCACATATTGGTGTGTTTCTTTTTTTAAATCTTTTTGAAGGACGGCTCTTATGCTCACCAAAGCTGCATTTAATCAAAAATAGTGTAAAATAACAGAAACTATCATTAAAACTGTTTATTTTGATATATGAGACCCTAGACCACAAAAGCAGTCATAAGTAGCATGGGTATATTTGTAGCAATATTCTACAATACATAGCATGGGTCAACATTTTCGATTTTTCTTTTATGCCAGAAATTATAATGATATTAAGTAAAAATCATATTCTATGAAGATATTTTGTAAATGTCCTAGCATAAATATATCAGCATTTCATTTTTATTATATGCATTGCTAAGGACTTCATTTGGACAACTTTAAAGGCATTTTTCTCAATATTTCGATGTTTTTTTGCACCCTCATATTCCAGATTTTCAAATAGTTGTATCTCAGCCAAATATTGTCTAATCCAAACAAACCATATGATACATCTATGGAAAGCTTATTCATTCAGCTTACAGGTGATTGTACTCTCAATTTCAAAAATGACCCATATGACAGGTTTTTTGGTCCAGGATCACATATTTGAAACCCTACAGTGCGTCCTGCACCGTACGCAGTAAGCTAGTTATGCTGGCTTGTAATGACGCACTGACAGGCCGCATTTGTATGCAACTCACAGACGTCACAATGGCTTCATTGAGCGCTGCATTATGACGCAACAGAAGCCATTTCAAGGCCGTGATTGCGTCACAATGACAGCCGCTTTCATCTTTAGTATTCTACATAGGCCTTTGCTAAGCATGTAGTTATTTTCTCAATAAACGCGTTATGTGTTTTGTTTGATTAAATGGGTTCTCTCACCTGGTGGTGGTGGTTGTAGTTGTTCCGCTGCTGCAGAAAGGCGCCCTGTTGCGGGGGTATCGGGGACCGGCGGCTCTGCGGCGGCGCGTTGATCTGCGGGGAAAAGGGGCTGCTGAAGCCCTGCACCGGGCAAGGGTTCGCCGAGAAGCTCTGGAAGAAGCCGGGGTTGATAGAAGAGGGTATGCCGGGGTAGAAGTTGTCAGGCTCGGTGGTGGGGATCTGGTTTATTGCGTTAGCGGTGTTGGAGACGAGTGGAGGTGGGGAACTCGTCTGCACGGACCACGGCGTTCCGAAAGCGGGCAGGGAGGGGGAAACCGAGCCACCGCCACCGGGGCTCTGCATCTCCGGGAACGCGGCCGCCGCGAGCATGTTATTGACGCCGGTGCCGTTGTTGATGTGGTGCGCGCTGGGGGACTCCATCTGGGGCTTCACCTTAGACGATGGCGCATCTGTGTCCAGGCCCGTGGATGAGGAGGAGGAGCAGTACGGCTGCTGCTGCTGCGGTGGCGGCTCAGTCTGCTGATGTATGTACCGGTCGCGCTGAAGGTCACCGGCTGTCTGTCCGTGACCTAGAGTGGAGAAGCGGCTCAGGTCACTGTCGGCAGCGCTGCTCTGCTCGCTGTTGGACTGAGAAGCTGTCAGCCCCGCAGGCTCATCCTGCATGTTGCGCTGATGTGACGGGAAAAGAGGGGACACCAGAGGCGAGCTGCTGGGGCGCACCGGAGACGCGCTGGGATAGGGTGTGAATGCTCCTCCGCCGAACAGTGTAGAGCTGCTGCTGATGTTCGCTGTCTGCAACAAACCGAACCCGTAATCACCCATTTAACTGCGTCAAAACAGCGCAGCTCTCCTATTCCCAGGCCTGCTAGAGAACAATAAGAGAGGCACTGTGTCCTGTAACTTCCTAAAGCCTGTTTGGAGCGAGAGAGGAGGAGCTTTCGGTCGCCTTTTTACGCACTGTAAATATTGTTCGCGGATTTAATTGTCTGCGGCTTTTTTTAGCCGTTCTAGCCGTCCGACCGACCGCGCATCCCCCTCCTCGCGTTACCGGCAGATCTGATCTGCTGCTGCGGCAGAGGATTAAAACTCCTGCATGCGCGTCACCGCCGCGTCACAACTCCCGCCTCCCTCACAGCCGCAGAGAGAGCCGCAATGTGCGCGTCGCTCATTCATTATTCAGGAGGTGCAGCAGAGCAGAGCGTGTCGGAAATATGGCAGCTGCTCGGTCAGATGCTTGTTCGGGTGTCTTCCAGCCTTTTCACCTTTAGCCTTTATAATCTGCCGAGTTTATACTCATGCATCATGCGTGGCTGTAATAAACCAGTAATAAACTACGTACTGTACTTGGTAACCAGACGGGATTATGAGCGTTCACATATCATATTACACGGCAGACCTCTAGTGTCTGATAAAACATTTGGATTATGTTAGCGCATGGCAGTGGAGCATACAAGTGTAGCACAGTCCATAGTATGCCGTGTGTTCTGCTGTATACAATGTACTATATTATACTGTTTATAAGTATTTAGGAGTCTTTAATATATAGTGCGTATTTATGGTAAATACCTTTCAGCGCTATATCCTCTAATATCTAAAGCCAAACATGCTTTATTCAAGCGTACTTTGGTTGTTTGGTTGTAAAATGGTAGTTAGATGGCTGATGGAACTTAAACTTTGAAACTGCTAGCTATCTTCCTTTTTTTGCTTAAGATGAGAACGTTTTGATTATTGTAGCTACGTTGTTTTTAGGGTCATTCTATGGAAATATCCATATTTCTGTCCCTAGCCCTTTACATAAATATTACACCTGAAAAACACTTTAGGGTTACAATTTCTTTATATTTGAAATTGAAACAATATGTTATTTGAACAATTACACCTTCTTGAGCCATCAATGTGGCAATATTTGTTTTTTAAATAATTACACCAGTGAAGATCAGTATAGCAGGTCTTATATATGTCACTGGTGTTACTGTCACTGGTGTTACCTTCCTTATGGATAACACCAGTGAAGATCAGTATATCGGGTCTTATGTATGTCACTGGTGTTTCTGTCACTGGTGTTACCTTCCTTACGGGTAACACCAGTGAAGATCAGTATATCAGGTCTTATGTATGTCACTGGTATTACCTTCCTTATGGGTAACACCAGTGAAAATAAGTATAGCAGGTCTTATGTATGTCACTGGTGTTACTGTCACTGGTGTTACCTTCCTTATGGGTAACACCAGTGAAGATCAGTATATCAGGTCTTACGTATGTCACTGGTGTTTCTGTCACTGGTGTTACCTTCCTTGTGGGTAACACCAGTGAAGATCAGTATATCAGGTCTTATGTATGTCACTGGTATTACCTTCCTTATGGGTAACACCAGTGAAAATAAGTATAGCAGGTCTTATGTATGTCACTGGTGTTACTGTCACTGGTGTTACCTTCCTTATGGGTAACACCAGTGAAGATCAGTATATCAGGTCTTACGTATGTCACTGGTGTTACCTTCCTTATGGGTAACACCAGTGAAGATCAGTATATCGGGTCTTATAAATGTCACTGGGACTGGTGTTACCTTCCTTATGGGTAACACCAGTGAAGATCAGTTTATCAGGTCTTACGTATGTCACTGGTGTTACCTTCCTTGTGGATAACACCAGTGAAGATCAGACTTCAAGATCTTACAACGCTTTGTTGATAATGTGAGTGCATGCAAATAGACCATTTACAGTTCCGAATGATATATTACTCTTACCTTTATGAGCAAAAATGACAACGTATTTTAAGAAAAAAATGCAAGTGATCGCACTGGTGCCTAGATGTCTCCAAAGTGCGCTTTAGCTTCCTCTCTCCACACAAACTATTGGATATAGCAATTTGTGATGATTTGAGTAGGCTAAATTGATCAAACAAAGGCTATGATCAGCTCACTTTCTGCCACTGGCCACATGGTCATTACTTATATTTAACAAAAGCTTATAGTAAATGGACAAAAATGCTCCAAATGTTTTACTAAATTAACTTAATAAAAAATATATATATATATTATCACTTTGCCATGACATACAAAACTGAACTATGTTAATAGCTGAAACAGCAGTATAAGCTGTTTTGGGAGAAGGGGGAAAAAAGATTTCTGATAAGCTATTGAACCTGGGCCGGGCTAGGGCCTGAGCGTCTCGGGCTAGGGCCTAAATTTGAGGCTCGTGCAGGTCTCTACACAGTACCCCATCTAATACAATCACGGTACTATGGCACCCCCAAGGAACTTTTTTGTAGGAGTATATTGTTTTTGCTATAGCATTTATACAATTATATTGCAGTTATATAATATAGTATATTACATACTGTAGTGAATATTGCATACTTCAGTATGTACTGCTGTTGTGTATAATACGAGTGAACAGAGATAATGACTCTGGGATGTGCATCCTCAGCGCGCAGTGACACTGGATTCTAAAAATATCTCATTAAAATGCACCCTGGTCTCAAGGAGATTAATTCCGTTTGCATGCTTAAACAGCATCATCATGCTTCTAACGAGGGATGTTATACTGTCCCTCCAGTCTTTGTCCACCTTTTAAATCATCTGATCCCATTTGACAGCTGGTCGTGTTTGTACCTCCCACGTAAAATGTGGCATTTGTTTTAACCACTTACTCTTCAGTCTCCATCTTTCTCTCTCATGCTGGGCTCTGATCAATAATGAAAGCTTTTACAGGATGTGTATGGAGGGGGTTGTCTACTACTAAGCACAATTAATTATGGCTATATTGCCATCAATATTAGCACAACGGTCCCTGTCATAATTCCCATAAATGTCTCATTTCTCCATTGATTCAATCACAGCGCAGTAACGCTGAGGACAGATTAATCATACAATCAATGCTCTGAGCACATCCGAGCTCACGCAGAGGCTATTGTGACAGAAACAAATGAACCCACACATCACAATTGATCAAAGTCTATTCACTTTTACTATTTGCATCCCTGCTGCACACAGCATTATTACTCCTCAAGTTTTAAAAGACACATCCTGTCATTTGCTAAGAGACTAGACGGGCTTTAATCACTGTGTGTGACATGACAAATGTGCGTATATGAGAAGCTGATGATGATAAGGTTGGCCCAACAGGAGCATCAAACCCTGCATGCTGCCTTTATTATGGTTCATTTATTATGGTGAATGGTGGTTGCAGATGAACTGGAATAACCAGAACTAGCAGCTGACAAGCTGTAACTGTCCTTTTTGAAATTCATTTTCATCACACATGCAAAAACACAGAGATGGATGTTGTGTTTGAATCGGGACACAGATAGATGAGATAAAGGAAACAGAGCTAGTCAGAAATGGGATTGTGGGATACGGGGGTAGGAGAGTCAGAGATACGGTGAACAGACTGTGTACGCAATCTAATTTGCTGATTACCACCGTATAGATTTCAACCTACAACTAAATACCAGCTGGCCTTCTAAGTGTGTGTGTGAGAGAGAACTGACTGAATAAACATCCACTAGCAGACTCTTATCTGGATCCACGAAATTCTTCTCTTTTCCCTTTATTTTTCTGATAATAGTGTACTTTTGTGTATACTAAAATCAAGGAATATTCCAGGTCAAATATAAACTATATGGACAGCATATATTTTGACCACAGAAAATAATTTCCCATTTCACATCCATACACTTCAAAGCGTCTGTTAAAAATAACTTTATTTGGAAAACATCTGTTGTGTAAAAATGCATTCTAAATCATAAACATCTTAAAGACAAGTCTCTTGAACTTATGACAGCAAACGTTTTAGAGATGTATTAAGCCCAAAACATACAACTTCCAGCGATGTGCTCACCACAAAATCTAAATTAGATTTTGTGGTGTTTGTCTAGAAATCGTATCCACAATACTATGGCAGTCGCCAGGGTGTTGATAAGCTGTTCAGAGTGTTTTAGCATGCAGCTATGTCATTGCTAGCATTGGTTTCTGTGAATAGTTTTACCGTTTACTGCACTTTGTTATTCTTCTAGTCTATAACCTAATTGCAAAATAAGATAAGATTTGAGGCGTCACTCATGTCTGTAACACAAGTGCAAGATGAGTTTTATACCCAGGTTTAATTATGTGGTTAAATCTGATGCTGCCTTTCAGTGCTTTTGGAAATGTCCTACTTTCCACCTTTTAAGTTGTAATTAAGTCGCATTCAAATGTTTTCTTGTCGAAAAGAACAGTAATCATGGGGGATGGCACATTCATGAGTTCATTCTTGCCTGTTTCTTGAGGAAATCTCATTGAAGCCAAAAGGTATTTAGGCTCATATAGATTTAAAATAAAATGTAGCATCCCATTCCCTGGTAATCATATTCACTGCACTTTCAAGATATTCAGTTGGCTGATGTTTCCAAATTTCGGGTGCTATTTTCGCTCTGTTCAATACATAAAATATGCATCAATTTATTATTTATATACATACATATACATATACATATACATGACTGTAAGAAAGAACATGAGAAAACAAGCTAGATGTTGTGGAAAAAAACAAATAAAACTTTGCAATAGAACTGTTATGTTTCTATTCTCTGCCATGCATAAAGTCTATGGCTTGCCCAACTCTGAAACTCAGGTCTCAAAATTATCTCAGAGTTTCCCAGTTGTAGACTAGGAGGCCGTTCATGTTCAATTTCTGATTAGGAAACTTGTGTTTACGATGATTCTGATAACATGTGAGGATAGCTAATCTATATGAGCACAAATAACAGCAAAGACCTGTTCAAACCAAGAACGATCACTATAAAAAAATGACTATATCGATAGATCAGATTAGACACCAAATTATTTTTAAAGGAATAGTTCACCCAAAAAAGTCTTCAATTACTCACCCTCATGTCATTCCAAACCCAGAAGACCTTCGTTCATCTTCAGAACACAAATTAAGATATTTTTGATGGAATCTAAAAGCACTCCATAGACAGCAATGATATTACCACGATTAACGCACAGAAATGTAGCAAGGACATCTGTAAAATGTGATATCAGGCATTCAACCATAAGTTTATGAAGCTATGATAATAGTTTTTGTTTGCAAAGAAAACAAAAATAACAATCTATTCAGCAATTCTTCTCCCCGAAATACCGTCGTCCACCATTTTGGAGAGTATCTCATAACGTAATCAACGTAATGAGTGTTGTATACATTCAGCATGCACGTGCTGCTTCTACTGAACGCAGACAACGCTGATTACATTATTACGTTCTGCTAACCCCTGATGTCACATGGACTAATTTATAGATGTCCTTGCTATGTTTTTGTGCGTTAATCGTGGTAATGTCCTTGCTGTCTATGGAGGGTCAGAGAGCTCTCAGATCCCATCAGAAATATCTTAATTTGTGTTCCGAAGATGAAGGTTTTATGGCTTTGGAATGATATGAGGGTGAGTAATCAATGACATAATTTTTATTTTTGGGTGAACTATCCCTTTAGCACGGATGAAATCGATGCTGAGGGACAGACATCACAGTCTTCACAGTAGCATGCACTTTATAACGCTACTAGATCATGTAATTTAAACCAACTTTCAAAACTGTTTTTGTTTACTGAAAGTTTTTCAGAAAGACATGCTGAACAAGTTGTTAAACAACAGCACAACAGTACAACCCACTGAACGCCCTGTATATCTATCCTTCACATCCTCAGTTTCATTCCTGTCAAAAATGACATATGGCACTACCCTGACTAAGGTTTTACAGTAGCATCCACACAAACGGACAATAGCGCTCTGTTTATTCTAAGCTTGCACTGCAGTTTTGACGTATGTGGCATTAAATGTGTCTTTGCAGTCATGGTGTGGATGTCTATTCCCATAGATTAATACAATTTTATGGTTATCTTTAGCTATCGTCCTAGAGCACGATGAGCTAGAGCACAGCTTCCATTTCTTCGCTTAACAATGTTTTGATTAACATTGAGAAAAATGTATACTGACTGCTAATAGATTAAAAGAGGAAATTTCACCAGCTGATAACTGCAGAGATGACACAGCATATTTCCTTGAGGCACAACACACACACACACACTTCGTCATCACTTGTCTCCTCTTGAGATCTCGCCCTTACGTCCCCCTTCCTCCATGTTCCACTTCAGCTGTTGGGTCCATAAACAGGGACCCCTCCTCCTGCTGTTGTTGCCCAGATGGGACAGCTCTCCCAGTTAAAGGGCAGGTGTGGCGGTCCTGGCCAGTGCTGAGCAATCATTGGCTGTGATTAGTGTGTGTGATTTCTGGGTGGGGTTGTGTGTATGTATATGGTGGCGTATAGCCTTCTTAAACAGGATGGGGGTTGCATATGTGTATGTGTGTGTGTGTGTGTGTGTGTGTGTGTGTGTGTGTGTGTGTGTGTGTGTCTTTCTTAGTATGTCAGCTGCCACAGAACTGAATGTGACACCTCAATCTGATGATGAGTACATACTACGACTGCGTTCCAAAACCTAGCAAGCCACCTCACTGTCTACTGTCTACACAGGCACCTGCCAACCAAAATGGATCCCTACAGGTGACTCATCTGGATCTGTACTACACAATATAGCAAGTTTTGCATAATACACTTGAGTTTGAAGTTAGCATGATGGTAGGCTAACAACATGACTTTTTTAAAGCTGCGGTCACGTTTACTGCTATATGTGTTTTTGTTGCTGAAATCCAGTCACGTCAATTCAGGATAACAATTTTTACTGTTTTTTTCCAACATCATTTCATAGAAATGTTGCTTCTGCCACAAAAATAGAAGGTATAGTAATCTGTTTTTAACGTAGCACATTTATTGACATCAATTTCACTTGACCTCTCTGCCATCTTGCATATTGCTTGTTCCTCTGGGTTGCTGCAATGCATTCTGGGATTGGCTTATCTACAAACAATGCATGTGATTCTGCCTTCAAATTTGGTTTAAACAAGGTGTTTTAGGCTACATTTACAATTCCAATTTGTTGACTATATCCCTTTTTTGATGATGACTAGCTTACATCTTTTAAAATTGATGTACTTACATAGAAACAAGGTTGCCAGGTCTGCAAAACAAAACCTGCCTAATTCCTAATCAAAACCAGCCCAATCACGTTTTCCCAGCACGTTTTCACCTCTGTTCCAGGGGGAGGGGGAGACTGCTTTAACCCACAGACTAAAAGCAACCGCAACAGTGTAAAAGTAGCCCAGTTCCACGGGAAAACCATGGACTTAGAAACACTTCCTGGAAACATGTCTACCTGAGTTGCCATTATTTGCATTTTCAATGACATACGACTCATCCACGCATTGATAGAGGAATATCCGTATCTATCTGTCCGCTTACATGGGAGATGCAAATGAATATGATTCATATTTGATTTATTTCCACATATGAATGAGGCCTGAAATCAATTTAAGAACATCAGAAACTGTGTGATTTTTTCTTCCTACAAGTTGCCACCAAAAAATCTGAAATTGGTCACTTCAACCAATTCATGTAAATGTGAATTTGGAAGGCAATTTTAAAAACTGCTTACCCTTTAGATCAGTGTTGGGGACACACTTCTGCTGCCTAAGTACTCAGCTCATTCAGTTTTGGGCAGCACTTCCCATGAAGAGGGAACACTTGGTGTCAGTTGTTGTCTGGTGCAAAGCTATATTTAGATCGACGGTGGACTTGCCTACCAGACAGTCTATTTTCATATTTCTGAGAAGATCTCTGTCTCACTCCCCACAGCGTCTGAACATTCAGTGAAGACTGAACCAAATGCAAATGTTTATATTGATGCTGTTGAGATCAGAAACGATACAAAATTAAGATATGCATCTGGGTTTAAACGCATGAGTTGATGATAATTAACTAGATGGTATGTTTAATTCATGCAAATGAAAGCATGGCTGTGAGGGATAGAAGTACAGCCTGGTGTGTAGTTTTACAGTCATAGGTCAGTCACAGTCACAGGTTTTGCTAAGCATTGAGAAGAGTTTTTCAGAACGATATTTGTTTTTCTTCCAATCAAACGATGGACAGAGCAGTTCTCTCTCTCTCTCTCTCTCTCTCTCTCTCTCTCTCTCTCTCTCTCACACACACACACACACACACACACAATTACACCTACAAACATCTAACAGCATTAACAGTGTTTCAGAGGCTCTTTAAGATGCAGCTGTATCAGTTTAAGGGTGAGGAGTGTAATCGGTGTTTAACACAATGGTTCCTTCTTCTCTTTTAAACAACTGAAACAAATTCTGAACAAAGCAAATGGCCTTTTGTTTGAATCAGCAAGGCCACAAAATCTACAGCTCTAAACCTGACATGAATTTATTATTATAAAAATATAATTTCAGATTTTTACAGCAATAAAATCAGTGCTAAGTGTTTACCACTAAAATAATAATTTATTTAGTTTGGACAGTTGAATCATTAGAGGTGTTTGTTGAGTCAAGCATTACTAGTACTATTGCTCATAATTAGTGTGAGGGATTTGAACTAACATGTTACCTTTTTTCAGCATTTTGTTGGAAGAAATATCATGTGTGTGTGTGTGTGTGTGTGTGTGTGTGTGTGTGTGTGTGTGTGTGTGTGTGTGTGTGTGCCTGCCTTGTGTGTGTGTGTGTGTGTGTGTGTGTGTGTGTGTGTGTGTGTGTGTGTGTGTGTGTGTGTGTATTCAAATGACCTGATAATACCACACAGTTGGCCACACAAAGCTTGCCATTGAAATAGTGAAATTGTCAACTGTTACCTGTCAACAAGTTACTTTGTAGAATAAAATTTAAAATAAGATAGCTGTTATTGATTTACACTGTGACTGTGTCCACTCATGATAATGATTGTTTTTTTTTGTCGAGTGTTTTAATTAAACATTAAACCTTAAATGCATGCGTTAATTGGAGTTCTGCTCTTAACAAGAGTATTACGGCATTTTGTCTGTTACATAGTTAACAAACTCACCAGAGAAAACAGCCTGTTACTTGTAAGCTTGGCAACTAGCAGATATGTTACTGATTACATAAATTGAAACCATTAGTCATTTTGTTGGAAAAAGCATATTGGTTTTGTACCCCCAGTTATAGAATGAGCCAAATGGCAAATATTCACACAATGACAGACAATATCCATCATGATATGCATTAACATGTGATATGTGCATTTCAATTTCCTTTGACATTTCTTTCTTGACTTCTGAAGCAATGTTCCTTTTCAGGCCAATATCACAAACGCATATTTTACAACCACTTGTTATGATTCATTAAATTCTCAATAGATAAAACCAATCCAAAGTGAAATTCCTCTAATGCATTTGGAAGACTTGAATTGGCTTGAATTGCTTTTAAGCTATACATTTATATCAGTATTTTACATTTCCTGGGGAATCGAACCCATAACCTTGGAATTTATTTGCATTTCTGCGTTTGGTGAATACTTTTTAACCTACGTGACTTAAATTGTTATCAGTGTCTATAGGTTTCTATCAGTCTTTTACGTTCCCTGGGAATCATACCCATAACCTTAACATGTATGCATTTGACATATGCTTTTATCCAAAGTGACGTAAAGGGATAGTTCACCCAAAAATGAAAATTCTGTCATCATTGACCCTCAAGTATTTCCAAACCTGTATGAATGTCTTTGTTCTGCTGAACACAAAGGAAGATATTTTGAAGAAAGTTTGTAACCAGGCTGTTTTGGGGCACCATTGACTTTGAGAAAAAAAAATACTTGTGCCCCAGAACTGCTCTGTTCCCCACATTCTTCAGAATATCATCCTTTATGTTCGGCAGAACAAAGACGTTCATACAGGTTTGGAAATACTTGAGGGTGAGTCAATGATGACAGAATTTTAATTTTTGGGTGAACTATCCCTTTAAATAGTTTTCAGTGTATATACATTTCAATCAGTATTTTAGATTTCCTGGGAATCGAGCCAATAACCATAGTTTTTATTTACATTTATGCATTTGTGAGACACTTTTATCCAAAGTGGCTTAAATTGCTTTTAAGGTATGCTTTATATATTTCTATGAGCCTTTTACATTCCCAGGGAATCAAACCCATAAGCTTTGCCTTGCGTTGCTTGTGCCATGCCCAAGCCTTACATTTTAACATGATGCAGACAAACATAGAAATTTACAGACAGAACCCAGTAAAATACCCTGGTTTTATTCAGAAAGACATATGATGAATGTAAAATGGACTGTGGATGGTGTGTTATATTGACATATAGTTTTTTTAGGGTGTGCCTCTGAGGTGTGTCTGTATGAGTAAGGGTGTGTTTGTGTGGGGTGTGTGTTGAAGTGGTGAGGGGTTAGGGTTTGGTCTCGTTATCATCTTGACCTGTTTTTAAACTCGTCCATGAAGCAATCTGTTCTGAGGATTAAGACTAAGTCACACGCTTATGTACTGCACACTCAGATGAACACACGTGTTTTTGTTGATGGAGGTGTGTTGCTCTGTTTGCATGTGTATATGGTGTGTTTGGCAGGGTTTATGTATTAATGATGTTTGCCTGACTTTTAGTTTTGCACATACATAGTTATTTGAATAAACCCATAACCCATAAATTAAAACTTAATTTTCAGGATTAAGGGGTCAGTTTGTTGTACAGATATGAACAATCCCTCAAATTATGCAGCTGTTGAAGTATTTATGGACGTATCTTATAAGTGTTCAGACATATCCTTACAAAAAAGAAGTGCCCTTCATTGTACTGAATGTGCACTTGTAGTCTCAAATTGTAAAACAATTATTCATAATGCCAGAACAGAAAATCTAAATCTGTTTTTCAGATCAGACCATCCATCCATTTTCCAAACTGCTTGTCCTCTGTATGTTTACATGGAGATCACAGCATGATCTGCAATATTTGAGGAGGGTGAGGGGAGGCCTGACCCGTGAAAGAAAGTGTGAGGAAGAGGGGGATGGTAATGAGAGGAAGACACGTCTGACTAGGTCACCCTAGAAGATTGCAACTCTTCATTTTTCATCAGTCTTAGTACACGATGTAACTACAGAAGAGTCAAGCTTTAAATGGGAAACATATCAAAAAACTTTGGTCATTGATGCTAACGGTCTAATCAGATTAAATGATCTATGCTAAGCTAAGCTAAAAGTGCTACCGCCAGACCCGGAGATCTGCTGAAAGGGTTAAAAACAGAAAAACCCAATTGTTTAACTCTTGGGGAGTTGTAAAATGAGCCTATTTCTAAAAGAAAAAGTGGAGTGTTCCTTTAAATGCAGTGAGAGTGAATGCAGACTAGGGCTGTTGAAACAACTGTACACATTCAAACATTATTTCACAATGCCAGGTCATAGAAAAAAACTGTGTTTTGCATGTCTCTTCGTGACTGATAATATCATCACTCATTTGAATGGTTTGAATTGATATAGTAAACTTCATATATAATTACATTACAAATAATATTCATTTTGAGAATTACTGTAGAATAGTTGCATTAAAATGATCAAAAGTGACACGAAAGACATTTAGAATTCTGCAGTAGATTCTATTTCAAACAAATGCTGTTCTTTTGACCTTTCTATTCTTCAGAAAATACTGAAAAATGCATCATTAAAAAAATAAAAATTATGAAGCACCACAATATTGATAATAATCAGAAATGTTTCTTGAGCAAATCAGCAAATTCTACAGGGGTACCATTGAGAGCGTGCTGACCAGCTGCATCACTGTCTGGTACGGAAACTGTTGTGCAGCAGACCGCAAGACCCTCCAGCGGACAGTGAACACAGCTGCAAAAATCATTGGTGGCCCTCTCCCCTCCATCCTGGATATTTTCCTTGCACGATGCTCCAGCAAAGCAAAAAGTATCGTGGAGGACCCCACCCACCCCTCCCACAGTCTCTTCCAGCTCCTACCCTCAGGTAGACGGTGCACGAGTATCAGAGCCCGCTCCGCCAGACTGCTCAGCTTTTTCCCCCAGGCTGTGAGAGCCCTGAACTCAAATCACACCGCTCTCTGAAACCCCAAACAACCCCACACACCTTACCACATCTCAGGAAAAACTTAAACTTTTATTTCTGTGCAATTCAGGTGAGCGGGCCTGCACAAGCCACCTGTAGCAACACTCTCCTCTGCATGCACTAGACACTTTCACACACCATTGTGTGTCCATAATCCCACAAAAGACTGATTGTAATATACTGTAATGTATGTATGTTTACTGGCTCATGCACCACAAATCACCTTACACTGTTCCCCAGCCAGCTGCTTGAATGTCTCTCTTTTTGCACATGTACAGTATTTGAAGTCATCTGCACAGTTGTACAGTTTGTATTTTATTTTACTTTTTTAGTTTATGTATAGGTAACCACTTTTATATATAGCATATGTATAGTCAAAGCTGACAGTAGGTCAGTTGTGTATAGGTTTATACTGTTTTACTTCGTGTTGTATATCTGTAATTATGTAGCACCGTGGTCCTGTGAGACACGACATCTCGTCCCGCTATATGTCCACACATGTAGCGGAATGACAATAAAGCTCAACTTGACTTGACTTGAAATTGGGATGATTTCTGAAGGATCATGTGACACTGAAGACTGGAGTAATGATGATGAAAATTCAGCTTTTGATCAAGACAATTACAATAGAACACAGTTCATTTTAATTGCAATAATATTTCACAATATTACTGTTTTACTGTATTTTTGATCAAATAACTGCAGCCTTCGTGAGCAGAAGAGACTGCTTTCAAAAATGTTTTAAGAATCTTACCAATCACTAACTTTTAAACAGTGTAATTAATACAATTAAATGGCCAGTTAAGTCATACAGGTTTAGAATTTCACAGCACCGAGTAAAGGTTACTATAATCATAATTTTCAATAAGTATCACAAGCAAATTCATCAGCCAGGTGACACAAATGACTCCAGCAAAGATAACGGTTAATTGTCATGACCACATACTCATCATCAGCATCATAACCGCTGCCACTCTTATTGTTTGTGGCTTTAATCTATGGTGTTTGTGGTCTCACATGTTGAGTATGCTGATGCATTAGTCTCCAGAGAGCACAGATCTGATAAGCGTGTGTTTGACACGTATGTGCTGTGCTACTGGACACCTGTTTATACAGCACACAAACCATTATCTACAACCTGCACAACACACACCTCGGTCATCTGCTTCAGAACATTTAAAGGGACAGTTCACCCTAAACACAATCCTGACACGTTTATGCCATTCACTCACCCTCGAACCTGTACAATGCTCTTTCTCACAGCAAACTCTATTCGTCCTCGCACTGATCATATAGAAATGTACTCAAACTTCAGAAATGTAATTTGAGGCCTACAGCAGAAGGGAGCATTTTCATTGGATTCTTCACACAAACTTATCACCTGTGTAAGGCCCGGCTCGATCGACCCAATGACGGTAGTCGTTCCGCGGGTGAAGGGCTTTATGACATAGTCTTTCCTTTTCACGACACAACAAGAACATTAAAATGGAACACTTTTTCTTATATATTTTATCTCGTTATTTCATCTGACTCCATAAATTAAAAAGGTTTTAATGATATCTGTGCATCATTAAAATATGAAAACGAATGATTGATTATTCTTTTCAGCTCTTTTTAATACTTTATCCGCTCAGATGTAGGGAAACTATATCGCTCAGAGGCCCTGTTTTTCACAGGTCTCACGGACACAATCTCGTCAGGCCCGGTCGTCAATCAGAGGTAAATTATGGTTACGTATCTAAGATTTGCCGTTAATTCACACGTACACAATCAGAGACATTGGATAACCCCCTTGGAGCCCCCTCAGAACTTGAGTTCAATTGTTTACTTCAGTAAAGGTTTTTGGCCACTATCAGATATGTTAGCAGATCAAATGTACTACATTCGTAATAACTTTGGATTGGTCAAGTCCTTGTTTAAAGTAACATTAAATCAAAAGTCAGAGGTATGGGCGTACCCGAGTTTAGTCTGATCAGACGGCATTCGCCGTCCCTAAACGGAATTAACCCACCTCTGCACCCAAGTACACTTGAAAAGACGCCGGTATTAGCCGTCGCTAAAACTGGCGAGGCTTGGAAATATACGAATCCGCTACTCTAATAGGGAGAAAGCAATCTTAGAGGCAGTCAGAATAAAATCAAACGTTACAATTTATTGACCAGGTAATCGAAGCAATAATTCAAAACGCCAATGTTACAAGAATAGAATCATCAGTTAACAATACTACCTGGCGATGAAAACTACACACAGCGATTTGTGCGGGCAGTCAACCTACAGACTCCTAGAACTCTGTGTCCCGTTTCCTTATAAACCCAGATAATTCAATAAGCTCACCAAATGGTGGTATCTTGTCATTATAATTAGTCTTTATAATTTGCAACCAAAAGGTTTCTTGATATCCTGTGGCAGAGGATGCTTATTTACATACAAGAGGTGATCTGAATGGAAGATCAGGGGGAGGGCACATCCTTATGCTGTACACTATACTTCTCATATTTTAGAACTTCTTTTAGCTTTTCATTATGATTGGGAGAATGAGACCATTTTACCAGGCGCACTGAGACATTTCAAATGATATCAAACATGTATGGTTACTTTTTTGTACATATTACATTGCATGGATTTTTCAGTGAATTCTAGGTGATGAGGGGATGATGAGACCGTCAGTACAGGGTGTGGACCACCCGGTGTGTTGAGGGGGGAGATGATGAGACCGTCAAGAGATAGTTCCTGTTGATTTCAGGAGGGCCTTTTGTCCTCTCGAGGGGGGGGGCAGACATACTGGCACCAGGCTTACACCTGAAATGAAAAAAAAACAGCGTGAACATTCTTCAAAGCATCTCCTTTTGTGTTTTTCAGAGGAAAGAAGGGTTTTGAAGCAGGTTTGAGTGACGTGAGAAAATTATTTCAGATTTGTATTTATTTTTTAAATAACTGTTCCTTTAAATCCTTGCTCTATATACATTTTTACAGTTACCAAAATACTAAAGGTTTATACTGGAAGCGCTTTGTAAAAGACAAAGATTGCATGCCCTAAAACACCTCCCACAAATATAATCACATCCTAAAGCTGTCAGTATAGGTTAATCAACTGCATTAAACACACAACTATTTGATTATGAATCAAAACCAGCCTTAAATTAATTTTATCGTTTGACAAAAATTAACTTGACAATGCATCCAAAGCTATTTCAAAGCCTACTGACAGGCCTGTCTTTGTGTTGAGTGTTAATTACACCTTTGCTCATGTGTCTGTTTGTGACCTTGGAGCTCCAGCTGGAGGTCAGAGGTCAATAATGGCAGGTGTCTGAGTTCCAGATGCATTCTGGGAGCAAGGCAGGTGCAGTGAGAGGGCTATTGTGGCTTTATTAAATAAAAAAACAGATAATGCGGAGTAAACAAAAACACCTCTTTGTCTCTGAGATGCTCAACAGAAGCTCGGGGGAGAAGACAGACCTCACCGAGGCCGCCGCGTTCGGTTTATTTACGATCTGTTTGTCTCATAAACAATGGATGTCATTAGATGACGTGTTCCTGATTTGGTTTTGTTTTGAAGCTCAGCTGATTTTAACTGACCACACGAATCTCAAACCTGTTAGTACATGTTACTATATATATAAATGTATATATATATATATATATATACACAAACACACACACACACACACACACATCAGACTTGTCCCAAATTTTGAAAACAGTGTTGAATGAATTTCAAAACCTTGTTAAATGAAATATAACAGTTTACAAATAAACGTTCTTTTGGTCTGCTACTGAAACTCAAATTTTTAAGTTTCAAGATATAACAGTATAGTGTAAACTGCCTAAAACATCTAGAAATGAGTTTTGATTCTGTGGCATGATAAATGTTCATTGCAAGTCTGCTATCGTGACTCTGAGAAATACGAGCAGGCTGCAGGTGGGAGGAATTTGTTTAGTTATTTATTTATTACAGTAAGAAATGAATCTGTTTCCTTTTGGTCACTTTATAACTACAGGCAAAGGAAACTGTCACCTGCCTCTCAATAATGTATTGAGTAACTCAAGCTTCAAACAGTTAATTATGCATCAACACAGACAGACATGGACACACAGAGAGACACATTAGCATTATAGAGACAATGGGAAAATGTGTGTGTGTGTGTGTGTGTGTGTGTGTGTGTGTGTGTGTGTGTGTGTGTGTGTGTGTGTGTGTGTGTGTGTGTGTGTGTGTGCGTCTCCTGTGAGGGCTAAGTTTAGGTGTAGGGCAATAGCATATACAGTTTGCACATTATAAAAGCCATTACACCTATGGGATGTCCTTACTTTTCACAAAAATAAACATCTGTATGTGTGTGTGTGTGTGTGCTGGGAAAGGGTTCTTCCATAATTAATATGTGAAACTGGGTCGCATGAGGACAGAATACTTCTGAATCTAAACCTTACACACACACACACACACACACACTCACACACGCACACGCACGCACACATGCACGCACACACACACACAGGTCAGCTATCCTTGTAGGGGCTCTTCATAGGTGTAATTATGTGTATACTGTACACACTGTATCTTCTATCACCCTACACCTAAATCTACACCTTACAGGAAACTTTCTGATTTTTTTATTTTCAAAAAACTTAATTCTGTATGATTTCTACACTTGTTTCCTCATGAGGACCTAAATAAATGTCCCCGCAAGATCAACATTTACAGGTATTACTATCCTTGTGGGAACATTTGGTCCCAATAACATAATAAATACCAGGTAAACACACACACACACACTGGTTTCTACCTTTTATTTATTTATGTTTTCATTTCTTTTATTTCTGAAACACTTAATTCTATGTGATTCATGAGCTTGTTTCCGCATGTTTTTTTTCATAGCTATATAATTAAAAAGCTAATTATCTGTGCACTCAGCTTATCAGTTTCATAGAACATAATAATACATATGTTTGTGCTATTTAAACACGAATCCTATCATTTATGTTTCAGTCAGGTGCTGTTTTCCAACAGGTCACTGGAGCTAAAAACACTTGTGTTTTGTCGCCCTCTATTTGTGAAAACTGACCACAATAGCCTATTCAAGTACTGAATGAACATTGTCCATAGTAGAGCTTCCCAAACTACAGAGGGGTAAGGCCCCCCAAAGACATAGCAAAAGCTCCATGACCCCCCCCCCCCCCTCCAACCTCTTTGTTAAAAAAATATATAGATTAATGGTATAAAGATATATTTGTATATTAGACATATTTAATAAAGCAGATTGTCTCTGCACAAAATTATCAACATTTATTAACCAGTTTGTAAGAATTTCATGTGAATTATGAGAACTACCATAACATTTTGTATTTTTATATGCTGGTGAAAGTAAGATGATGTAAACATTCTTTACAAATAAATTTTAATCCATAACACTACGCTTTCTGCATACTATTTACAATTATATTGCATCAAAGTGTGTAACAGAAGCTACTGTACATAGTTCATAGTTCACAAATCTATTGCAATGAAATACATAACTATGTTTTTAAAAAAAGAAAAAATCTAAATTTAATTTGTGTAATAAGGAGGGGGGGGGGGTCACATTTTAGAACAATTTTAATATTTTAATTATATACATATTTTAATTTAGCCTAGCTACAGCCCCCCTGCAATACCGCTACGACCCACAGTTTGGGAAGCACTGGTGTATAGTATGCAATAAATATGTTTGATATATTTTAATTTGGTAAGATAATTACCAAATCTTTCTGTAAATGCAGGCCTGTAATTAGTGCTGTAAGTGTTATATAGCCTAATTGATAGAAGTGTTATTCTATTTAATATATATGAAAATGTAATTTATTCCTGTGTTTTCAAAGCTCTCTCTGTGTGTGCGTGTGTGTGTGTGTGTGTGTGTGTGTGCGTGCCTGTGTGTGTGTGTGTGTGTGTGTGTGTGTGTGTGCATGCCTGTGTGTGTGTATATATATATAGTATTAATAAATGGTAAAAATATTTCACAATATTACAGTTTTTGCTGTATTTTGGATAAAAGAAATGCAGGCTTCCCCTTCATGGGAACTCGAACTGCGTCCCCTAGGGGTCGCTACGGGAACGCCCTCAGCGTGACTCGGTCTGAAGATACATATGAAAAAACACCACCTGTTGGCGGCGACAGCCCAGCGTCACTACCGGCGTACCACAATATAAGTGCCGCCGGAGGATACATCATCAGCTTTTTCGTCTTCACTGACTGGTTTGTTTGAAGCGTGCAGAGTGAATCTGGTAAGAGTACAGTTTTCTAACTCTACTATGGCGAGCACTAGCAAGGCGTTTAGGAAGTGTGTGGATCCGTGTCCTCGTTATTTGACACCCGATGACACACACGACTGTTGCGTCTTTGTTTGGGCATGGAGCACGCGCGATGTCCTTGAGGCGGTTTGCGTGCATTGTGGCGGCTCTCTGTGAGAGCTCAGCTCTCGCCTGTCCCTCTTTTCGAGGAAAGAGGGGCAGCCGTCTGCTTCCAGCGATTCAAGACCCACCGTTGCCGAGGCACGAGGCGAATGAAATCGTGGGGTTCGCAGTTGGTGGTGGCCGATAAGCTGGAAAGGGACCGCCCCTTTTGCGCGTCGGCCGAGAAGCAGTGAGCTGCTGGATTGTGATGATGCGATCTTTCTGACATCATTAGATGCAGCAGCTAGTGCTCCGCTGCATATGAACGAGTTTTGGAGGTTATGGATTATAAAATAAATTTAAATAACCCCCAGCTCGAGTGAGCCTTCCTTTCTTCATAAATCTCGATGTGGAGGTTGAGAAGGAGTGGGAAAGCTAGTTTTCTCGTATTCATAGGTTTCAGCATACTAGTTATGCTGACACTGAGGATGCGTGAAAATGAGGGATGCCCCTGTGCAAGAGATGATAACCAGCTTATCTCTATGGCGAGACATCCTCTCTCAAGGCTCCCTCCTGGCCATCTAAGCCCCTGAATCTCGCTTAAATGGCAGGGCATATGCAGCAGCAGGTCAGACCGTCGCCGTTGCACAGGCGTACCAGACTGACCTGCTAAAAGTCCTGGATAAGGTCCAGGTCTGAGCCCGAACAACCAGGGTCCTAACCCATCTCGGTCTGAGGATCAGAGATGGGCTTAGAAAACTAGTCTCGCGACTCATGCCCCTCCCCTCCTGCGGCTAGGGTGAGACAGAGGCGTGGGTCAGAGAGAGGCAAGCCCTCTCATTCCTCTCTAATTCCCCTGTAACCACCGTAAACTCCACCGACCGAGGTTAGGTGGAAGTTTCCTGCTGCCTAGGCGCTCCCTTGTGAGCGGCGGAGTTCCTCTCATTCTGAGGAATGAGTTCTCCGCTCCTCAGAGCTCTGTGATAGGTCGCTCTCCGTGCTGGTCGAGCTAGCATTGCTCCCCTCACTATAGAGGTTATCTATGAGCATGCCGCCTCCCTGCTGAGCGTCTGAGTTCCTTCTCATTCTGAGGAATGAGTTCTCCGCCTCCAGAGCTCGATATAGGTAGCATTATAGGCTCTCATTCTGAGGAATGAGTTCCCAACCAAGAACTGCAGTCAGGTGGACTTATGATGACTTCAGGCAGGTTCTGTATTCTCGAACTGCCTTACTGATGGTCTGGACGTGAGTCCCCTCGGAGGTTTCTGCGGATCCTCCTGGATCTTCAGTCATTCTGGTCACCACTGCAAGGGTAGAGCCAGTATTACTCCCTCACGATAAGAGGGTTACCTATGAGTATGCCGCTCCCTTCTGAGCGGCTGAGTGTCTTTCATTCTGAGGAATGAGTTCTCCACTCCAGAGCTCGTTATAGGTAGAGCCAGCATTGCTCCCCTCGTTAGAGGGTCACTTTGAGCATGCCCCCTGCGGAGCGTCTGAGTTCCCACTCATTCTGAGGAATGGGTTCTCCGCCTCCTCAGAGCTCTGTGATAGGTCGCCTCTCCGTGCTGGTCGAGCTAGCATTGCTCCCCTCACTATAGAGGGTTATCTATGAGCATGCCGCCCCTGCTGAGCGTCTGAGTTCCTTCTCATTCTGAGGAATGAGTTCTCCGCCTCCAGAGCTCGATATAGGTAGCATTATAGGCTCTCATTCTGAGGAATGAGTTCCCAACTAGAACTGCAGTCAGGTGGACTTATGATGACTTCAGGTTCTGTATTCTCGAACTGCCTTACTGATGGTCTGGACGTGAGTCCCCTCGGAGGTTTCTGCGGATCCTCCTGGATCTTCAGTCATTCTGGTCACCACTGCAAGGGTAGAGCCAGCATTACTCCCCTCACGATAAGAGGGTTACCATGAGTATGCCGCTCCCTTCTGAGCGGCTGAGTGTCTTTTCATTCTGAGGAATGAGTTCTCCACTCTCCAGAGCTCGTTATAGGTAGAGCTAGCATTGCTACCCTGCTAGAGGGTCACCTTTGAGCATGCCGCTCCCTGCGGAGCGTCTGAGTTCCCACTCATTCTGAGGAATGAGTTCTCCGCCTCCTCAGAGCTCTGTGATAGGTCGCTCTCCTTGCCGGTCGAGCTAGCATTGCTCCCTCACTATAGAGGGTTATCTATGAGCATGCCGCTCCCTGCTGAGCGCCTGAGTTCCTTCTCATTCTGAGGAATGAGTTCTCCGCCTCCAGAGCTGCAGGTATAGAGCCAGCATTACCTATGAGTATGCCGCCCTTCGAGCGTCTGAATGTCCACTCATTCCGAGGAATGAGTGTTCCGCCTCCCAGAGCTCGCTGTTGGTAGAGCCAGCATTGCTCCCCTCACCCAGAGGGCCACCTATGAGCATGCCGCTCCCTTCTGAGCGGGCGGAGTTCCCTCTCATTCTGAGGAATGAGTTCCCTGCTCCAGAGCTCATGGTTGGGCTCGACGCTCCTCTGAGCGGCGGGAGTGTCTTCTCATTCTGAGGAATGAGTTCTCCGCTCCTCAGAGCTCTATGATAATCGCTCTCCCTGCTGGTCGAGCTAGCATTGCTCCCCACTATAGAGGGTTATCTATGAGCATGCCGCTCCTGCTGAGCGGGAGTTTCCTCTCATTCTGAGGAATGAGTTCCCGCCTCCAGAGCTCATGATGGGGCTTGCCGCTCCTTCTGAGCGGCGGAGTGCCTTCTCATTCTGAGGAATGAGTTCTCCACTCCAGAGCTCGTTATAGGTCTCACTCTGAGGAGTGAGTTCTCCGCCTAGAGCTCCTCATTGGTAGCTGAGTTCCTCTCATTCCGAGGAATGAGTTCTCCGCCTCCAGAGCTCGCCGCCGGTAGAGCTAGCACTGCTCCCCTCAACCAGAGGGTCACCTATGAGCATGCCGCCCCGTCTGAGCGTCCGAGCCCGCCCCAGAGCTCTGTGATAGGTCGCCGCCTGTTGGTCGAGCCAGCATTGCCCCTCAACCAGAGGGTCATCTATGAGCGCCCCCTTCTGAGCTGCCTGAGTTCCCTCTCACTCCGAGGAATGAGTAGTTCTCCGCCCAAGGCATAGAACGTTCTAATAAGTGCACACGCAAGACTTTGGGCACTTTTCTAAAATCCACTTAGTGGTAAGTCCGCACATTAAAGATTCTGCGTTCTTTCTAAAATCCCGCAGGGTAGGGTTACTGCTGCACTGCTTAGGCCCTTTTTGAGCTGGTTAAAGCCCGGTTTGTGCCTTGGGCCCCGCTCCCTGTCCCATATATGTTGGGTCCAAAAAAAAAAAAGGGAAAGGGGTGTACACTCATCAAGAGGTCTGTTGAGACAGTTCCCTCAGTAAGCTTGGGAGAGCAGGTGGTAACCCTGAGTGATCGGCCAGGACCTGGTGAGCCAGGTGCCTGGCCATATCTGAAGGAATCTTTTCTGATTCCAAGACCTTGAGCTCTACCCTAGGCCCGGTAATCCCGGCGCCTAACAGGTAAGTACTAGGAGTAGCTCGGGCCTTTGGCGAAGGGATAATATCACTGACAGCATCAGCGTCCCGGAAACTTCCTTAAGCCGGGTATAGTTGGCTTAGTGCTCGCCTTTTTGCGAAATTGGCTTGCATTCCCTCAGCATGGTGAAGTGGGTATAACGTTTCGTAGCGACCCCTAGGGGACGCAGTTCGAGTTCCCATGAAGGGGAACGTCTCAGGTTACGATAACCATGGTTCCCGAGTGGGGAGAGACACTGCGTCCCCTGGGCTTTGAGCCATGCTTCGACGCAAGCTTCAGACGCGAAGAAGCTGATGATGTATCCTCCCGGCGGCACTTATATTGTGGTACGCCGGTAGTGACGCATGGGCTGTCGCCGCCAACAGGTGGTGTTTTTTCATATGTATCTTCAGACCGAGTCACGCTGAGGGCGTTCGTAGCGACCCCTAGGGGACGAGAGTGTCTCGCTCCCCACTCGGGGAACCATGGTTACATACGTAACCTGAGACGTTTGTGAGCAGAAGAGACCTCTTTAAGAAAACATAAAACAATTAAAACATAAAAAATCTTACTCAAACTTTGAATTGGTAATGTACATTAAAATAATATGAAAGGAGAAGGCAGTTTTCAATATCAAGCAGCATAACGAGCTATTTTGTACAGCTAAAAACAACTTGCCAGCGGAAGCCTGAGTAATGACTGATTAATAATAAACTGGACTCAATAATAAAACTCTTGTTTCAAGAAGAGATCCAACATGATTGAAGAGCAACTGGCACTAGAGGGCGACACAGTCCTGTCAAACTTCACACAGGTACTGCGTTTGCCAAAACATCACAAACCTGGTCCTAATCCTGTTGCTGAGGTCCATCTTCTTCTAATCAGCAGGTAAATGTGTGGCCAATATGAATATGTCCTTCGTCCTGTTGTAAACATCACAAATCAACAGCAGAAAGGGTTATTGTCCAAGTCTTTGTCGAAAAGATGTGTTGTCAACATTTTAGGCGCAAGCTTACATTAAAAACATGCATGGACACTGTCAGCAACAGGAACAATCAATAGATCTCTGCCTTTTTTTTTTATTGTTTTCATTTGAAATAGACAGATTTTAGCCAATTTACAAAAAACAGTTTCTTTAATTTGTTTTAGCAATTATTTTCCACTTTCTTGCTACTATAAGTGGCACATACAGTGTATATAAAATGTATACGGTAAATGTTTAAATGTATAATGCCCTTGTCTTTCTCCGTCTTTTCACATGGGCGCAGTTTCCAATTGTTTACAATCTGTAAACTGTGTCATTGGCTGCATGTAAAAGATGTTTACTCTTTTCTACAGATGTGCAGATGTGTGTATTTAGTCGATGTTCAGTTGATTGTAGTGTGTTACGCCTTTTCACACACATCTGTTTTGGGGAAAACACCAAAAACACAAAGTTCTCTGCAAACAGGCAGAGAGGCTTCGCTCTGCTCCAAACACTATGAACCTAGTGAACCTGAGTTAGCTTTTTAAAGTAGCTGAGTTCATTGCAATGTCTCGATAATTCACTCAGTGCTGAGAATTATTAATATTCAAATCCAAGTGAAAAATAACTACCTAACTAGTCTGTATGATTCACACATTATTCATTCAAATGCTTAAGTCAAAGGCCATAATAATATGTCAGTAACATTTTAACTTTATTGTCAGTTATGCCACATGTACAGCAGATACAAATAACTGAAATTGAGTTAAGCTCCTTGCACACTCAGTTTGAAATGTTCGTATATGTTTTTTCGTATTCGTCATCTTTTTCTATCAAAATGATTGCTACGGATGCGAAAACGCAAAATATCAAACCTTATCCGAATTTATTTATGACGTACGAAAATTTCTGACTCAGTGTGCAATGCCCTTTACTCTCAGACTTTTGGTGCATACAGATAGCACTAGCAATAAAGGTAGAATATGAATAAACCAACCTGGTCTCATAAAAATACGTACCTCTGTGCACTTTCTGTGCGACACTGTTTTATGTACCTTACTGCACGTTTCGCCGCAGTTTCAAAGAGAAATGTCCACTGAGTGGCGCTAAAACACAGGTTAAATACGTGAACCCTGGCACGTTTTTACTACCATGGATATAGGTACATATTGCTGTGCATTATATTACGTAGCCACAGAAACGTATTGCTGCGGTTCAGAATTCAAATATCCAGGGTTTGTCCCTAAAAATGAATGCTCTATCGTGTTTGAAATATTCCCTACACCAGGGGTCGGCAACCGACAGTGGCACACAGAGGGATGATCGCTGACACGTGAGCAATAGCAAACTGCATGCCGATGTACATTTTGATGTAATAGCTTCACATAGGTGCTTCGGATCAAAGCCTCAGCGAGTGCTCGTTAATGTCAAAATGACTGAGATGGCCAATCAAATCAAAGTAGGCGGGTTTACCATTCACAGATGCACTGTATGCAGTGGTGTAGTCTACGTGATACGCAGGTATACGCCGTATACCCACTAGGGAAGGACAAGGATTTGCGTATACCCACTTAAAAAAGCATGCGGATACGTAACAACATCGTTTTGTGACAGACCTTTCACAAGTTGATTCATAAATTCACCCAGTCTGTGTTGCGGCAATCCGCTTTTTCTGATAATCACGCCCGTATTTCTGTTGACGATTATTGCTAAGCTTTAATTAACTAATAAATGAGATATGAAACGAACTACCCCCTTTCAGTGTTTTCATAAGCAGCCTGTCCCTGAAGCTGCTGCTGCAAACAGATGACAGGAACATGTGCAGAGGGGGGGGCGGAGGGTGCTTGAGCACCTGCCCCTTTGCCCAAAGTGCCCTTTTGTCAAGGCAATTTTTTTATTTTTTTATTAAACACCCTTCTGTGAAGGCCTGCCCAATCTAACTATTAGTAAAATTAATGATTAATAATTTAGCCGTAAATAAAATCACCCACATGATAACCTTTCACCTGACGACCTCATCCGAACGATCCCTCGCGCTCAGGCACCACTTCAATATCGTCCGCGCTACGGTTGCAGCTTAAGTAAGTGGGGTTCTCAGCGGAGTGGTATGCTTGTTTACTTATCATTATTATTATTTTACAAGAACAACGTGAAGAGAACATGCATTGCACAGCTTTTGTTTAAATCGCTGTGTTTAGCCTGCAGCAAACGCCACTTCTAACGTTATACACAGCAGCAGCACCATAAACAATGGTGCATGTGTTCACTTCGTTCGTGCTATTTGAGGGAGAAAAGTTTCATGGGGGTGGAAGGGTCTGGTATTTTAATGTCATTTGACTAAAATCTATTCATACTTTTACTTTTATTGTTACAGTATTTACAGCATCCGCATCAATGGCGTATCAGCAAGGAATGCATCACTATACATTGCTGTTATGATATTTTGGGCACAGCCCTATTTAAAGCCTTGTTTCATGTGCCTTTTATATTTTGAGCACCTGCCCTCCAAAGGTCTCTGCACGGCCCTGGCTGATACTATCCCACGCGGTACAGAAAACGAGGCCGATGCTATCGTAATGTTAACTGGTAAACATGCGCCATTCCCCTTTGCGTGGTAGAGTATACGTTGTCATTAACTTAACGGCATATAAGAACAATGCGTTATTTCAATAAACAAAAAGTTAATATTTAGTGATATACATTGTCTGACTATAACAGTATTGCATGACTTTGCTCTATTTCGTCAACTAAAATAGTTTCAATTAAACTCACAACTGAGCCACTGCACATCTCCATTCAAACACAGCGTTGTTTCGTTTATGAATGAATCTGCATTTAAATGAATCTAGTGAGTCAATGCAATGTGCATACTATCCATCCTAAATGTGATATTAGTCATTTTCAATACCATTTGGAGCAGATAGGGTGGATAGTATGCACATTGGGATGCAGGGACCTGCTTTGTTCCTGAATGAATCAGCCGTTCGAACGAGTCAATTTAATTAATGATTCAGTGATAAAATCAGTAATTGCCACCATGGCAGTCTTAGTTTCATTTTTAAAGTATAATTTCAGTTATTTAAATAATTTAATATTTCTATATTAAAAATTGTATATTTAAAACATTAATCTCAACATGAATGTATGAAGATAAACGCACACATGCCACCTCTGAGCCTCATTAAATCTTTGTAAATACCTACAAGCCACTTTTGTGTTCTTCTGTGCCTCTTCTGTAGTGCAAATGTATTTTAATTAATAATGCTTTATTTGATCTGTAACCTATTCCTCTTATTGCATTATTTTAATTAGAAATGTTGAAAAAATCTTATTAAAATCCACTTTTGAAATTTGACATGAAAGGTAACACTTCAAATAAAGTTAGATTAAAATGTCCTTGTAAATCACTTTGAGGAGTGGGTAATGGAAGGCACATTTTTGTTATTGAGGAGAAGGTGCTCCTGATTTTTTTTACTGTGACCCAAATTATTATTTTTAATTAGCAGCACAAGTGCTCCTAAAAATAGTAGTAAGCGAGAGCCTTGTTTAGCGAGTGTGGTGGTATGAGAGGCTGCTCTGGTACGGATGAGTATGAGGCTGGGAAGGAAAAAAATCACAGTATACTCACTACAAAAAACTAGACTACACCACTGACTGTATGCAAACTATGATGCAAACTACTTGACATTTTTTTTTTCTCAAATATGGCCATTCCAAAAGAGAGAGAGAGAGAGAGAGAGAGAGAGAGAGAGAGAGAGAGAGAGAGAGAGAGAGATGTGACAATTGTAAGCGTCCGTCTCTCTCTACAAACAGGACCACAGGGAGACTCCTGCCTTTAATATACGGTTCCATTCAGAATCGCTTAATCTGTGACCACCGCATAATCAGCGTTCATTATAAACACTCTTGCTTTTAAGCCAAATACACGCTGGAAAGAATAATGTTACTGACATCTGGACATAAGTCACTATTCTCTCTGTAATCGCTGATGAAATCGGTCATGTTTTCTCTGCATTATCGCTGTTTTGAGCTTACTGTTTGAATTTGTTCACTGGATCCTTGGACTTTCCAGGAGTTTACGCTTTAAAATGATGTGATTAAAATGAATTAATTATTATTCTACAACTCCGCCTGTCTCCCCTGACACCACCTCCCCTTCTCGCGCACCACACAATGAAGTAGACTGACTCTGCTTGAGTTCATTCACGTGATGGGTCGAAATGAGAGGTGATCCCGCCTGGGTAGTGTGCTTTACATAGTTTCTATGTCATTTATAATCATATAGCCTAATCACCCAGACCCTGACGATTTTACTCTGAGTACCGGCAACATGTCAGAAGTGCCGATACGCACAAATTAAAAATAAATATTTGAACGTTTGTTGGGAGGGGGTTGGCACAGTGGTTAACCAGAAAAATGAAATATGGCACGTCATGCCGTAAAGGTTGCCGACCATTGCCCTACACCAAACCTAACCCTACCCAATAGTGTTAACAAATGCAAAACTGATATAAAAATGTATTTCTTGATGCAACCCATTTCAACTTCCTTATATGCAGATTTGAACTGCTTTGTCGAACCATGTTTCATGGGATTCGGACCAGAGCTCATCGCCTTCTAAGTACGTCTCCTACTGAAAAAACGTACCGTCTATGAAAATCCATAAATATGAAGCTGGATATGTGTGACGCTAACGTTCAAAAACATCAGTTTTCAAATCTCCCAGCTGTTTAATATTGTTTTGAAGTTGTAACATATTTTTCAAGAAATTGTGCAAAAATTACGCTTTATTAATCAAAACTCTGTAAATTTGTCTGAAAAGGAGTAAAAGATGTCTGAGTTGTACTACCTCTAGTGTTCATTTATTTTGGAAACTGCAGTAATATGCAGTTATTGATACGTATTTTGTGTCTCGCTAAAAAGTGCACCCAGGTACATAAACGCTATAAGACCAGGTAGATCATAGTATACAAATAAACACAGATTAAAATATAATATAATATACAACTACACTTTTAAAAATAAAGGTGCTGTCAGGGTTCTGGACTCTTTGTTCTTTGTTTTTCCATTATAATTCCTGTGTTTCCTTATTTGGTTATTTTCCATTTCTTGTTAAGTTCATTTCAGTATTACTAGAATCTGTTTCAGTTCTCTTTGATTAAGTTGTATGTGTTTATAAGTCCTGAGTTCCCCCTGAGACTTTGTCTGTTCACTCGTCTTTTACGTCGTGTTACAAGTATTGTTGTCATTGATTTATTAAAACAAAGAAAAATTATTCACCAGCGTCCTTCCCGCTACACACACACTGAGACAGGTGCTTTAAATGTTCTTCACAGCAATGATATAGAATAACATTTTTGGTTCCACGAAGAACCATTAAGTCAAAGGTTCTTTAAAGAACCATATCTTTCTTACCTTTTTATAATCTTCAGATGGTAAATGTTCTATGTGGAACCATTTAGACAAAAAAAAAAATTCTATCTTGAAGCACCTTTATTTTTAAGAGTGTATACAACTATAAAAATAAAGACATGACAAAAAAGATAGATAAAGCAGCACAATGAATGTGGCAAATAGAGTGCAAACCAGTGTTATAAACTGTCAGGTACGGTGGAAGGGAAGAGAGCAAAGACCCAATTGCAGGAGGTAAAGGGGCTTTTTTATTAATAATGATAAACAAAACAAACTAAAACAACCCCATAGGAGAAAAACAAACTGGCAAGCAGGACAGGGCTGGACAAGGCAGGGCACAAGACATACGACGACCCAACATATGGCAACGAACCCACATGGAACTGCAAACACAAGGAGATTATAAAGGGAGCAAATGAGGAGGGTAGCGAGGGAGAGCAGCTGGGGAAAATTAATCAATAAACAGGTAACAAGATGGGTGGGGTCAAGACAAATTGACATGAGAGCACATGGCACACAGAAAACTAGGACAGAAGCCACGTGCTCACACAAAACAAAAACACAAGCACATGGCCAGCAAACAATTCACCGGCCATGTGCAAAACAAGACACAAACACGCAGATAATGAGAAAACTCATTAGCCACGTGTTCACATAAGACATGACAACATGAAAGCACGCAGCCAATGAAATACACAAGCTGCATGCCACACAGCACAAGATATAACATGAATGCACACAGCCGATAGAAACACGAACTGCGTGCAACACAACAAAACACACGTGGACAGAAGAGTGTGCGGCCGAGCTAACTCGAGACCCCACAAAAAGACAGAACATGGAGCGCGAGTGTCCGAACCCCGACACGAAACCGAAACTCAAGACATGAGTACTGGGATCCGAACACCACGCTCCCAACATGAAACAAGGCACGCAGACGAGAGAGCGCACGGCTCGAGCACACTCGAAGCCGCGCGCTCACATGAAACCTGTACATGATGGGAGTATTAGGGCTCTGGCTAATACTCCCATCATGTACAGGTTTCATGTGAGCGCCGCTTAGCCTTGGCCAATCAGGGCAGAACTTTCTGCTTCTCAGAACGATGAGCTTTGTAAAAATCGACGCGTTTCAGAAAGGCGGAGCATAGAGGAGCAACACTAATGTACAGTATGTGGAAAATAATGTGTCTTTCGAACCTTAAACCGCATAAACACATTGCATTACACCAAATACACAAAATAATGTTTCAATGGGTGGCTGGAAGGACAGCAGGAAAGCATATAAGCCATATACAGTAACTTATTATTTTTTTAATCACTGAAGAAATGTTGGAAAATCATGGGGGAAAAAAGAAAAAAAGTAAGCCAAGTCGAAAGTTTAACCAGTTACCTTCTTATGTCACGGGTGCTGTGCTAGTAAAGCACACGAAGTAGGAGTGTAATCAAAACAGAGTCTTTTAATAAAAAGACAAACAAGAAACAGAAGTAATCCAGGAGTTAGTGGTAGCACAACACATAGATCAAAAAATAGCAGACAAAGTAACAAGGACGAACACAGGCTCTAAATACTAGGCAGGCAATCAGGGAGAAACAGAAACGGGTGTGAGCTAATTAACTAATAAGGGATCACAGGAAAACTAGGTCAAGAGGAGCAAAGCAAGACACCACAGAAACGTGACATTTCGCCCACTCCTGGGACAGCGTGTCCCGGCGCTCACAAAAGCAGTCCAACAGAGGAGGGAGGGTGGCCGTTCAGGAGGTGGGCGTAGAGCAGTTGAGGGGCAGGCAATAGGAAAGGGGCATAGTTCATAGGGCCAGGGCGGAGTAGATGGAGGGAGGAGAAGGGGAGGAGCCCGGAGCAGGAGGAGCCTGACAGAGATCCAGAGACCAACCGGTATAACGACCCACGGTGGAGTCGATGGTGGGAGGAGCCATGATGGAGAAGGGGCCGACAACACCAGGGGGCCGACTGACGGAGACTGAGACGCTGGAGGTAGAAACCCAGGTGGAGCTGAGCAGACGGAGAGCCAGGGCGAAACAGAGGATCCGGAGGGCCTAGGCGGAGCTGAAGGCTCAGGTGACTGAGATGGAGGCAGGGATCTGGAAGACCACGGCAGAGCCGGAGCCACTGAGGATGAAGGTGGTGCCAGAGGGAAGGAGGAGCCTGACAGAGCCAGAAGAGTGGAGTGACGAGGCGGCGGATGGTCGACGACTGACCAAGGCGGAGCCGGAGGGACGAGGGAGCCCGATGGAGCTAGTGGGATGACGGGCCACGGTGGAGACGAGGGAACTAGGAGCCAAGGCGGAGCCGATGGGTCGGAGGACCGAAGTGTAGTCCAAGGCTCGGAGGTTGGAGATTGAGACAGGGGATCCGCACGCCTGAGCGGAGCTGGAGACTAGAAGTCCCGAGGCGGCGGATCAGACACACGGCCAGCGCTGACTGAGGGCGAGCTGAGGGACTGGCAGGAACCAGAGGAGACAGAGTAGAGGAACTGGCTGGATTTAGGAGAGGAGGTGGGAGAGCCTCACTCACTTGGTCAGACGGTGCTTTAGGCTCAGGCTCTGTGGCGATGAATGGTTTAGTCGCGGCGGGCTCAGGTTCTCCGTCTGCAGTGGCCTCAGGTAGTGGGGATGAAGGCTGGCTGGTCTCTGGTTCGGAAGTGGAGGCTAGAGATATCATCCTCTGAGGGGCAGACGGTGAGTGGAGATCCGATGTTTTCCAGCACCCACTCCACGAGAGTGGCGAAATCTTCCTTTTTCAAGGTTCAAGGTTCAAGGTTTTATTATTCGTCACATACACAATCATACAAGTATAATCAGTAGTGAAATGCAAGTAGAATTGAAGAAAAATACAGCATTTACATGAGGAAAGTGAGGAGAAAAAATAACCCCAGACTATGCTCCTTGGGAGTACAGTGTGAGAACAGGAAAAACACCTCAGCAACACAAAAGCACATACGACATGGCCACAGGGGAAGTGAATCCGGCCCAGCAAGCAGCCATCTGATCCCGCAGCCACTGATCCGGGCGCTGGTCAGACCCGCTTGACCAGGCCAGCGGATAGAAGCGAACAGAGGCGAATGGTTGGGGGCGGGGGCAATGTCTGTAATGTCTGTAGGGTGGGAGAGGAACGCAAGAGCTCCTCACTGCATTGCACTCCCGGGTAGATTCCAGCAACAGCCTTGCCAAAGGCCACTGTAGGGGAGCCAGAAAAGATAAGATTGTTTTGTCTTTGGGGCGAGTAAACATTCCAATTTTTGCAGGCTACTCTCTGTCCATTTTTACCATTTTGGTCTCCATTTTAATATTTTAGTTTGGAGAGCAGTGCAGAGAGAGTCTCTCACGAGACAAGGGAGCAAAGCAGAGAAGATAACGGTGAGGACGGCGGAGAGAAAGCAACCGCCTCCGTTGAGAGCCAAAGAGAAGAGGACCGTTTTTGGACCGTTCACTGGCAGGCGTGCCTTACACCGCTCGTAACAAGGGAGAACACAGGCTCGAAATACTAGGCAGGCAATCAGGGAGAAACAGAAACAGGTGTGAGCTAATTAACTAATAAGAGAACACAGGGAAACTAGGTCAAGAGGAGCAAAGCAAGACACCACAGAAACGTGACATTTTGCCCCCTCCTGGGACCTGTAATGTCAGACCTGTGTCCCCATGTCTTGTGTCTCCCTTTCTCTTGTGCCCATATGTGGTCCTTCCTGTTTCCTGTACATTATTAGTTCAGTTAGTCCCGTCATTAAGTTAGTAACCAGCCATTTAAATGTAAAACAGTAAGCTCATTGGCTAGGTATGCAACATGAACCAATCAGATTGTGCCAAGTCATTTAACGCTGTGAATGTCATCAGTTATGTTAAGAACCCGTCAACCTGTGCCATCTTGAGTTTCATAAAAGAACTTGAAACACAAGAGGACACAAGAGGACATTCTGAGGATACAGGTCAAGGTATGCCAATCTCTGTGCAAACAGTGCTCAAGGTAGAACATCTTTCATTAATTATTTATTTCAATGTACCTGACAGATGAGGGCTGTAATAATACCACAATATATCCTTTTATGTCTTATCTTCTTCCTTCATTTTTTATTTATTTAAGTCGACCGTGTCTGTTGGAAGTATCATATATTTTTCAACCATTTCATGAAGATTTAAGACTGTTGACTTTGCAGTGAAACACATATTGGAAAAAGATACATGACAAATGTGTCACCTAGTGATCCATTTGAGCCGTTCGTGCTTGATTGCCATTTGTGGTTATATATATGTAGTCAGTAGACAGCCAGGCAGCTCACAGAGTTATAGATCCATCTCTGCCATTACCACACACATTTTATCAATAACACTGTGTGTGTGTGTGTGTGTGTGTGTGGGCATGTTTATGTGGTTTATGAGGACACAAATTTGTATAATGACATGGGTATGACATAGGTATTACAAGGAGAAGGTGATTTATGAGGACATTTTCAGTGTCCCCATAATTTAAAACACTTATAAATCATACAGAGTGAGTTTTTTTGAGGGAAAATATAAATGCACCGCCTCCTGTGAGGGCTAAGTTTAGGTGTAGTAGGTGTAGGGCACAGCACATACAGCTTGTACAGTATAAAACCATTACGCCTATGGAAAGTCCTCAGAAACCATAAAACCAACATGTGTGTGTGTGTGTGTGTGTGTGTGTGTGTGTGTGTGTGTGTGTGTGTGTGTGTGTGTGTGTGTGTGCGTGTGTGTGTGTGTGTGTGTGTGTTTTAAGTTAATGAGTCACAGAGACTGAGAGCTTCATTCATGTTTAAATCGGCACTCCCTGCTGAGATCACAGACAAGCAACTGTCTGATTGGATAATGAGATCAAACTCTGCTCTAATTGGATAATGACACAGAGTAAGCCATCTCTTTGGCATCTGGATCCAATTGAGGCTTCTTCTTCCACTTTAAATCCCGTTCTCCCTCTTTTCCTTCTCTTCCTCTCAGGAGAGAGTCAGTTTGGGAGAGAGAAACTAATTTTAGGAACAGTTCATTTATATCAACAAAGAGGAGAATGATGTGTTTGTGTTCATATTATCATGTTCAGTATTGGGGAAAGCTAAAAGTAATGCATTAAAATACCGTGTTAATGTATATAAAGCATATTGCATAATTAGTTACTTTTTATTGAAAGTTATGTTACGTTACGTTTTCTCACTTGGATTGGGCTTCCTTTTTTGTTTTTAATATTAAAAAAAGCTATATTTTGGCACATGTTAAAGCCCTTTCACACCAAAAGTGAAATTAATAAACCCGTTCAGCATGCTTCTATGTGGATTCTAGCATATTCTAGATGATTTTTAGCCAGAGCTGGGTAGATTACTTATGAATTGTAATCCGTAACCGACATTACATGCCAACAATTGTAGTAATCCATTACATTACACATTTTAAGTAATATAATCAGACTGCTTTTAGATTTTTACTTTTAGATTACTTTTGACATATATGGTTTTTCACATTGATTTATATTGATATAAAATACAAAGAGTAAGACAATATATTCCATTTGTTGTAATTAACAAAATGAAGTGCATTTAACATTAGGGCTATATTACGTCAAGGTTTTCCAAACTAGGTTTGTGAAGGAACTGCAGAGGGTTTATGATAATTAATAATTAATTAAATCACAAAAATTTTAAAATAAAACAAATAATTTTAAAACGAATGAAAATAAAACACTTACCGAAATGATGAATAGGTTAATGCAATGTCTATTGTCTATTAGCAGATGCTTTTATCCAAAGCAATTTCCAAATTTACAAAACAATTTGTTTTACATGTAATTTAATCAAATTAAAAGTACTTAATTTTTTTAATCATATTACGTAATCCAGATGCCATGTAATCAGTTACTATCCCGCTCTGTTTTCAGCATGACTACAGTAGGGTGTTGTGAGAGGTCACTAGTTTCTTACTTGCCCAAGTCTCTATAATTATGTTTCCATGCACGTTGTGAACTACACTTAAAATACATGTTTCCATTGTAGTTAATGCAACACACTCTCCTCAACAAGACATGCTGTAATTTCAGGTCTCATTTGTGTGAGTTTAGCTAGGTAATAATAACCTCGATGCGGGTGGTAAGGAAAGCCAGTGAGGATGAGGTCAAAGGTCATGCATTGTATCTGAAAAGGAAACAGTAAACATCCTGAACTGTTTACTGAAGGGCTTGTTGTCATGGTGAAAGTGTCTATGAGGTTAATGACTGGAACGTGTGTATGTGTGTGTGTGTGTGTGTGTGTGTGTGTGTGACATCTCATCCAGCATTCCAGAGCTAGAGGATTGCATCACGTTTAGACTCTCTCTCTCTGTGTGTGTGTGTGTGTGTGTGTGTGTGCACGTGTGTGTGTGTGTGTGTGTGTGTGTGTGTGTGTGTGTGTGTGTGTGGCGTGTGTGTGTTTGTTATAACACTCTCTTCAGAATGTCTCTGTTTTCCGTCTCCAGCATCTCTGCTATCGATTTATCATCATGAAGCTTCTTCCACTTACTGTTGAGATCCACTGTGTCTTCCTGCAGCATCCTCGTATCTACAGCAGGACAGATATCACGAGTAGAACGACGCTGACATGAAAGACTCAGGGTCCTGCTGCACAGACGGATTTGGTTTAAAGGTTGTCAGTAGATATGTGCAGTGCATGCCTTTACATGGAGATTAATGGGATAAAGAGTATTCTTCATGTTCTGTTCAGAATCAGAAAGACCCAGAGGTCTAAAACTGAGCTATCATGTCAATGCTACTGCTTCATAACTTTATGTTTTGTAAAGTCTGTAAAAACGGACCAAACATAAAATGTTCATATGTATAGATTTTGTATCTTTTTTTTTACAGGTGTTTTGCTTGTGTTTTTAAGTATGCATTGCATTGTTTTGTGTTTTAGGTTTAAAGGAAATTATTTATTTTTTTCTTCTTCTTCTTACAGGGTTTGATGCGATTGTTAATTAAATTTCAATCCCCTAAACCTAAATATTACATTTTGGCATGCAACATATTTTTGCTTTCACTTAATTACATGCTATTTGCAATTCAATTAATAATACATTAACATCAAATGCAATTATTTGATTTTAAAAGTGTCATTTTAACCCATTTAAGTGGGACATATACATATACATATTTAAATGTAATTTCATACTACTGTTTTAGAAATATGGTAATATAAGTTATAGATATATGTATAAATGTAGCATTTATAGTAAACTAAAATACACTTCAATGCCATTTCTATTAAAACTTGTATGTCATTTACAATATTTAAATATATTTGTAATTACACATTTCTATTGATGACGTTGTCATTTTGCACATTTAAATTAATTTAATTACAATATCAAATAATACACTAGGTAAAAATCTTTACCTATAGTTTACATGTGCTTTAAGTATGTAAGTCAACACATCAACATAAGAGTACTTAATTAAAAGCACACAGAAATATGATTAGAATGATTTAAGATGTGCTTGTCAAGTAAATGTACATGTGAATTTAACAATATATATTTATTTATTTAACAATATATATTTTTAGATCTGAAGTTCAAGTGCACATTCAAAACACTTAAGCTCTTCTTTTTCACATGGGCATGTTTTTGCTAGGGTCAAATTGATCCCATATGTAAATGATTTTACTTTTATGGACAATCACCTTTCTGAAAATGTGAACTTCACATATGAAGTCAATCACAGAATCACGCGGCTCTCACTAGAAAAGCTACAAAACCACTAGATGGTGATATTGCACTTAGTCTGCTGTCTGAAACACAGCTCTCACTCTCATTCAAAGTCAAATATTATCTTCTGAAAACAATCTTAACAGTGACATTTTGTCACACTGTATGAAATTAAAACAAGATTTAGAAAATGACTTCAAGTTACTCTCAGAAGGAAAGCACCTGATCTAATCAGAGGAGAGATTTAACGCCTTCGGACACTCTTCAGTCATAAATGACCATTCATCACTGAGACTCTGAGAGCATTTGTACAGGCTGCTGTTATCTTTACTTCCCCTGGTTAAAACCTCCCCTTCACACCTCCAAGTGATGCGGGTCATAGAGACAGCAATGGCCTGCTGTAAACAGCCCTACAAAAGAAACAAACCGTGCCTGCGCTCTTCAAACAAACCCCACAATGCGTGTGTGTTGGTAATCACAGGCTATTCAAGTATGCAAATACTGCAAGTACAAAAAGAAGGACGGGAAGCACCGTGGGACTTTTTTTCAGCGTGACACACACTCTTTTGATGAAGTCTTCATGAGTTGCGTGACTACCTGCCGGATGAGAGACAGATGCCCTACTGTAAACACATCTTCAGCAGGCCTTTGGAGGCTTGACTGTGAAGTTTAGTGTGCTACCTAGTGCATAGCGTAAAGTGCATTTAAATGTTTGGACACTATCTTTGGGCTTACATAAGTTACTACACAAACTGAATTTCAGGGAAAAATTAATTCAAAAACAGGCATTTCAGTTAATTCTATGATTTTCTTCTTAAAAGCTTCTTATTTGATATTTGTTGTGATGAGGATTGGTTTAAACTGGGATCAGAATTGTATTCACATTTCTTCAGTGCTTCTGACCACTGAAATGATGACCAGAATGCTGTCTAGAAAGACATATCGTTGGGTTTTGAGACACAATGCCCATTACCACGTCAATTTTATTATGCTTTTTCTGCACATTCTGCAATATATAGATTCAGTTATTATCAGTGATCTAATTGTATAACCACAGAGCTACCAAATTATAGTTTTCAAAGATGGAAAGTCAGTGCAATTAAAGTTTAAAACCACTTTTGTTGTTCAGATATGCAGATACATCAGTTCACAGATTTATGAGTGTGTCTATAGATATATTCAGATGTACACCAGATATATATATATATATATATATATATATATATATATATATATATATATAATGCATATTATTAAATGTTAGGCTATTTATTAGTTGACAAAAAATGAAATAATATTTAATAATAATAATAATAATAATTTAAATTAAAGTTCACAGATTGGAGTGTGTCTATATACATGCTATATAGCACTAAAAGTGGTTCTTGGCTCGTAATCATAGGGGAACCACTTATGGTGCTATATAGCCCCATATATTTAAAGGTGCCATACAACACCTTTGTCAAATGGTGCTATGTAGAACTATAAGGGGTGCCATACTGCATTGTACTTATTCAACAATGGTGCTAAACAGCACCAACAGTGGTTCTTTGGCTCATAAATAATCTTTAAAGGGGCTTAACAGGTTCTTTGTACGGCAGTGGTGCTATATATCACCGCAATCACCCCAAAGAACTGCAGAAGAACTGCTGAAGCACCAACAATGGTTCCCCTATGATTTTTTTATATGGTATATATATATATATATATATATAATGTTTTATTTTTGTTTGTGTTTTTTTCAGATGTACGGCTTTATATTCAAATATTAACATATTATCTCTTTGGATCAAAAATATATTCAGATGTTACTATATATTTGGTTTTATATTCCAAATAGAAATATATAAACTCAGGGTCTAGAATAAAATATTTTTGAATGTATAGCTTTACATTTAGATTTAGCTTTATATTTGCATTTTAAACTATACATGTATACTCAATTATATAATATAAAGTGCATAAACTATATGTATATAGGGTCTACTTCCGATTTATACTCAATGTATAACTATTTAACTGTAACTTATTTGGAAAATTATATAAAGTACCACTATATGTTTGTACACACACACACACACACACACACACACACAATTGTAATAACAATATATTTGATGACATGTACTTAATTTTTTATTTCATTAAACTTGAAATGATTATATGTAACTTTCTAACTCGAGGCTTTGTCCCTGTAAGGTTTTCGTGATGATGCCACTGGAGCTTGTTGACTGTTGACTCGTGTAGGAGCGTGTGTTTGTGCGCTGTGTCAGATGAGTGGGCTGGTCTTCAGAGAGAGACACTTCACAGCAGTCTGACTCTCACTTCACTCTCAGTGTCTACAGAGGAGAACAACCCAGGATACCCTCTAAGACAAGACACCAGCTTTGGGACGGAGAACTCCGACTGAAGGAATCTAGCAGAAATAACTTCAGCGCACTTTCTCCAACAAACTCCCTGCATCTCCATATTGTGTTCCCAGACAAGTTTGCGCTGCTGGAAGACAACAAACAGCCAAATCACATTTCCATCAAGACACTTTCGCACTGGAGTGATTTAACCCAAAATAACAAGGTAAGGAACTTCACGTAAATTTGAGATGTTTTTGGTATTGTATATTGAGTATAGATTTTAGTTGCCAGTTCATAGCAAATGCACGATGCGTTTAAATCCTCTCCGGAGCATTTGCACCATTTTGAGACAACATATCTCTTAAATAAGTTCAAGCCTCATGAAAGAGTCACGGGGAAACGGAGCGGGACTCCCCGCGCTCTTTGAACCTTCTGCCAGAACACGAGCGTCGGCAAACTCCTGGAAGTGAAAGATTTCAAACACCTTTCCATCAAGCCCGAGCTCGCAGTCTCTTTTAATGTTCGCCTGGATCTCAGAGGAGGTGTGATGGAAGTTTTGGGACATTGTGTTGGAGACGCGGTTCCCATGCGCTCCCATGCGCCAGACGCAATTCATCACAACTCGTCCTCGCCCTCTCAATTGTGCGCCTGTTATTCAGTCTTTCAAAGTGTTAAACGTCTCTGTCTCCACTGAAGGCAAAGGCATGTGGGGAGTTTTCTTTAAATATGTGTTTGTTAGGAACTTCTTCAAACAGTATCGCATAAAAGCACCTGCAAGATGCGTTTTTTTGCCCGTGTCTGCACGAGTACTTTACAAAATGACTGTTCTTAGCTGTTTAGAGAGATTAGTGGTTTGACAGGAACAACTTATTTCACAATTCTGCGTTTTTCTTTGCTTTAAACAGTGAGAAATACACCACTTTTCAATATCAAGATTTTAGGTTCATTTTACAGTTTTTGAACGAATAAGGGAAAGTGTATTTTTTAGATTGGAGTGCAAAATTGGCTAGTTTTTTAAATGTATTCCAAAAAATCCAAACAACCACAATCTACATTGTTTTATCAAGTGAAATAAGACATTTAAAATTGGATGAGTATTTAGTTGTCAGCATTGAAAAGTTAATAGCATAGTTGATAGCACTGAAAAGCATAACAAACAAATATCAGAAATTCAATTTTAATCAGCTTTGTGGTTTACTTAAATATGTGTTTAATTACTTTTTAAAGTAAAAATATTCTGTGTTTATTAATATAAACCCATAAAAACTGCATGATGAATAATCACTATATGATAATAAAAATAGCTATTGAAAGATTAAAACGTATTGCATGTCACTTGCTTGAAATTTTCGATCATCTCCCCATCTGTAGCATGCAGCGAGATCTCGGTCCCATTTGCATCCTTTTCGATTTTGTATAGTAAATTGTGTGGATTTTTTTAATCTCTCTTGCAAGGATTAGTCTCCTATCAGACACAAACATCTACGAAGTGGACTGCTGGCTACCTGATGTGGTTCCTGGTGAGAGTGATACTTTTCTCTGGGCTGGGAGACGTAATGAAAGGCAGACTCAGAATGAGGGAATTTGAATGACTGTATTTAGCGGCAAGGCCAAGCTGCACTGCCTCCCATCCTCTCTCGGAAAGAATGAAACAGGAACAAAAGTCTAAGAACGCGAAGGTCTGTGTTGCATAGCGTATCTAAACCCTTATTTGCATATGAAAACTCTGGCAGCGAAAGAATTCCGCCACTGTTGCAACAGCCATTTGTGTGTCCGACAGAGTGACAGTCCGATGCGGAGATACAGTCGTCCTCACGCTGGTCTTTGTGGGGTCTGACGTGACTGTGTGTCATGTCCTGTTGAGGAGAACCAGGGATTTAATCGCAGCTTTTCGAACTTTTTGTGACCCCCTGCTCTTTCATTTCCATAACTATTTGTTCGCAAAGTTTCAGAGCTCAAATTCAGTTTGAGATGGTTCATTCAGTGCGTTCTGTTGGCGAAACAATGCCGCTCACATAAGATAATTTTCGTTCTCGGTAGGTAGATGATAAATAAACGGCAGTGGCTTCTTTATTTCACTGCATGTCCATTTGTGCGCTTCCTTAGATATGCTCGTATGGGTGGGGTGAGGAGGACAAATTGTCCCTCGAGTCTGTGAATATCTGTGAGATCTCAAATTCTTCTCACAAAGACAGCAATAAAGTGAACATCAGTCAGGGGCCTTCCCTTCAATGGTCTGTTTGTGTGGCACTTGGAAAAAAGTGGCCCCTACACCTTTAGCACAGCTGCCTGAGGAACATTCCCAAACTTTGTACTAATTGGGAGTCTTGATGATAAAGACCTGTATGAGGATACTTAGAGTGGGACATCTGGACACGCTTTCTTTTGTTGGTTTGACTTAATTAATTGAAATCGCCTGGAGACGTTATACTTCACAGCTACTCTGTGTCTGTCTCAAATGTGCCTCAAAAACACAAATAACTGCAAAGATTTTACTCAACAAATGCCGTTCTGGGTCCTTGCCAAAGTAAACAAGCAGCAGACAGCCAAGTGTCCACGGTGGAGTGCTGGACTTCAGCTCTCAAAACCGGCCTCTAACAATTAGTCATTGTGCCATTTGGCTGTCCAAGAGCACCAGTGCAGCTCAGGATTGGCATAAAGACAGCCAAAGTACATGTCAAGTACCTCACTCTAAATTGCTGATCTCATTTAAAAGAAATCATAACATTTGAAGTGAGAAGGACACATAGTGGCTGTTTGCGTGCACACTCATTAATTTTTCAATACAAACCAAATACCACATGATGAGGTAATTGAGACACAGCTGATATTGCCGTGTATGTCCAGCGCTGCTCCTGGAGGGACAGTGTTCTGCAGACTTTATTTCTAAATCTAATTTAACACACCTGTCTCTAATTTGTAACACTGTGATTAGCTTGTTTGGGGTGCTTGATTAGGGCTGAACTCATCAGGACATTGACCCTAGAGTTGAAGAGCCCTGTCGTTTACCCGTATTTACCATTCCCTACAATACTCATATAACCTCAGTGATAAAACTCATGTATTCAGACTTTGATTTATTCAAAGTGGAGGAGCGAGTTCTGTAATGCTACGAACCTGGGATTGCGCTGCTCATGTGGCCAGCCACATGATTGTCTGCTGTAAATAAAATAAATTTTATTTAAATGTAAAATACATTTTATTTACACATTTATTCTTATTATTACGTAAAATCTATTTAAAAATATGTATTATGTAAAATGTATTCTTATTATTTGATTTATTATTATCTGTTTAAAAATAGGAAAATAGACACGCTATAGTTATATATATTATACACAATATATATTTATAATACACATTTTAAAATTGTATTGCATACTGCTGTCATAATAAAAACCCATGTAGAATGTTTACGTCTTTTTCTCCTCTTTCTGCTCCCAGTCACTGTGGTGGAGCAGTTATGAAGTATTGTTCTTTTAAATATTTTTCAGCATTTCAGAAATAAATATGTATGCAAATTACAACGAAGTACAACTTTACCTTACGGTGTTTGGGAATGTTCAAAAAGGGTTTAAACACTGAATTTGAATTGATTTTTACTTGTAACCTCAGAACGACCTTGGTGTTTGTCAAAAAAAAACAGTAGATAATTCGTCTTAAGATATTTACAAGGGTGGTGAGAGGAAAAACACTGACATTCTGGATTTGGACGGCATTGAAATCACCAACTACGTCCTGTAAATGGTGAAAATCACTTACGTCCCCCTGAGAAACAATTACCGTCCGAATAGGGCTTAATACAGCCTTTCCCAACCATGTTCCTTGAGGCCCCCCAACATTGCAGTTTGTATGTCTCCCTAATCAAACACACCTGATTCAACTCATCAGCTCATACGTAGAGACTTCAAGACCTGAATTAGGTGTGTCAGACAAAGGAGATCTGCAAAATGTGCAATGTTGGGGGGCTCCAGGGATGTGGTTGGGAAGCACTGCTCTGATATAGTACACCGAATGAGTAAATGAAAACAAATGAGTGAATTCAGACTCTGAGTGCACCGGTAATGATGAAGATGGCATCTTCTGGCAAGATGAGGTAATTAATTTGCATGATGCTCACAATGCGTTGGTTTTCTCTAGCTACTAGTCATTAAGTGTACATAGGTCATACAGTCATTATTGAGGTGTATTATGGGATTGAATGACTGCAGTCAATAATGTCCACTTTGGTTCCAGACACCACTGCTAATGGCTGTCCCCTCGAATAGTGCACTACATCAGTGGTTCCCAACCATGTTCCTGGAGCCCCTCAACACTGCACATCAATCAAGCACATCTGATTCAGGTCATCAGCTCATTAGTAGAGACTCCAAGACCTGAAATGGGTGTGTGGGAGAAAGGAGACATGCAAAATGTGCTGTATTGGGAGGCTCCAGGAGCATGGTTGGGAACAACTACACTACATAAGGGTATAATATGTGATTTTGGATACAACCTGGGAGTTTCTAAGAATCCTAAATAGCTTGATTAGCAGGTAAAGGTGTGTTTAATTAGAACTGGAGCCAGACTCTGCAGGATAGTGTCCCTCCAGGTGCAGGACCGGACATGTCAAATGATGAAAATTCAATTAGAGATTTTATATTGAATGTGGTTTTGAATCTGGTTTATGAATATCATATTTGAGTGGATTATACAAAAAAAATGGATTGCATAGTTTTGCTTATTGGTGTAGCAGAACGGGGATTGTCAGAAAAGATGGACTAACCACTGACTCTTGTCAGAGCTGCACAGAGCTGCAAATAAAACTGCTCTACAAAATCCAACATTGTCCACATTGTGTTCCACTGTTGAACACATCTGGTTGGTCTTTAGATTTTCAGCTCTGGCTCTGTATGTATGCATGACAGGGCCGCGAGGAGCCCAGGGGACGAAGCTCACAGTAAATGTCTGTTCAGAGGTTTCGGGAAGCGCTGACAGAAGCTGAGGGAAACTCACCCATTCTCTAGTTTCAGGGTGTCGTGCCTCTGTTGAAACAGAATCTATAATGTTTCCCTTATCTCAGTGGATATGAAGGCTTTTGCAGCACTGGTGCGATATAGGAGAGTTCACATATGTGACACTGAGCTCCATGGGGAGGAGAGTCAGTATGGAGGCAGCATGTGTGTGTGTGTTTGTGTGTGTGTGTAAATGTGCAGTCATACATGTTTAAAAAGCGAGTGAGACAGAAGTGACACCCCCACACAGGTTAGCACGGTAATGATGGCCCTCCGTTGTTTGTGGCCCGGCCGCTGCGGTTTGATTGACAGGTGGTAGCTGCTCTGGTGCAATGTGTGTTTTCACCCTGTCAGTAGTGCTGCTTTTCATGCACAGTACATGTGTTACTCATCTGTGTGAGTGTTTCCCTGGCCGAGCCTGTTAGTCCCTGCCTCACCTTGTGTGTTAACACTTCCTGTGGCAATTAATCAGTTATTTGACTGATTGAATCATTAAATGACAGGCTGATAGAATTATCTGCTCCTAATTGTTGATCAATCAGTCAGACTTTGCTGTTGCTTAAAGCCTCTAGACTCCCAGTGGAGATGAATGGTTATTTTATCTGATTTGGATAAACATATTTCGAAGAGAATGACATTTCTCTAGAGAGATAATTAGAAGAATTGTAACTAAAGTAAATTATGTGTTATCCAGAGTGGAATGCAACCAGATGTTTCTGAAACACCTGACACACGATTCTTGAAATGCATTTGTGTTGCAGAATTATCTCTAATGGCTCTTTAGATCATAGAACGATAATCAAGGATGTTAAAACGAGGTAAATTACTTAAAGTTACAGAGTAAGCTGTTTAAATAGCACCATCGCATTGTCGTTTTACTTACACGTGACTAGGAGCATTTTGAGGAAGACAATTCAAACATTACAGCTTGTTTCATTCAAAGGGTTTAAGCTGTTTAACATTATGAACTTGACTCTACGACCTTCCCACAACACACTCTCTCCCGAAACCACTTCAAGGTCCAATTCATCACACATCTCAGATTTGTACATGGTGCATAAGTGATCCAGAACCCGAATAAGCCCGTTTCCGTCACAGGAAAAAAGTTTGGTAAAAACAAATGAATGCAGAAATAAAAAATTAAAAGGAGCAAAACAAAGTTGACACGATTGCGGCCGACTCTGCCTTCAAACTATCCTCCCCAAATTACGATCAGACATTCTCCCCAGCTCTAATTAAACATTAGCTTTTATTTGTTCCAGATGGGGCTTTGTTTTGAAGTTTTATTTTAGAAAGAGAACTGCTTTCTGCTCTCGGAAACACAACTACATCCAAACCTGACGGAGTTGCAGAGAAAATCCATGTTCCTGTGTTTCTTTGCTTTCTCCTCTTGGTTGTAAATTGGAATTTGTGGCAAATCATCTGCAACCACATCCAAAGAGATACAGTATTATAATTATTACCCAAGTATCATAAATGCAAGGTGCATACAAGGTCTTTCCAGTCACAATCTACACACTTTTGTTTTTCCAATTCACTTCCGCCACTGTTCTGCAAGGCTGAGTTTCTACATGTTATGTTAAATCACTGATCTGGACTAGAAGATATCCTTGTATACCACATGACTGTGTATTAAGATGGACTGTTTTCATACCAGTTGCAAACCACACCAAATTCATCAAATTATCCCAGACCACTTTTTCAAGCAATCTCAATGCCGAGCTTGGAAAATCAGTTTCAACACAACCAAACAGACATGGGTCGGCACCAAAAGTGTTCGAAACAAGTCCTCAAAGTATCCTGCATAAGTATATCTACATCCCCATATACCTATTTAACAATACAAGATGAGTCCTTAAGAGAGAGCATCACTTTTCTGTGTGAGAATCTCCTATTAGACCATCAGAGCACAAGAGACAGCAGTGCTCTTTTGTTGTGGGAGACAGAGGAGAGGAAATGTAATGCATGATAAAAGCAGTGCTTTGTGTGCAAATGCAGTTAAGTACATTTTGTAATTGGCCGAAGTGAAAAGCCCAAGTGTAAAGGAGGGGGAAGCGATAATGTGCAACTTTTAAAAGAAAGGCAAGAGGAAGGCACGTAAAAGAAAGAGAAACAATGGATGAAAGCAGAAGAGGAGAAAGAGAGAGTACCATCTGAGCCTGGCAAATAAAGAGTGAGCAAAGGAGGTCAAGAAAAGTGGGAATAATAGCAGCAGGAGGGAGGGATTCCTGGAGAGGTCATTAAGAGGACAAGCACTCACTTGCTGTTAATGACAGGGGAGTATCGCTCTAATCTGCCATCATTAGCCTGATTATATCAGGGGGTTTGGGCTTTGCCTTCAGCTCCAATCAATGGCACCAAATCAATAGAAAGAGGATATCATGTGACCCCTGCAAAACCAAATCCAGCATATAGTCTAGCCCAACACAACCAGACTCAGACCAGCACAGATGAACCAAGTTCAGCTTATTCTAAGCCGTCTCATCACAGTCTAATTCAGAACAGCATACTAAATGCCCGTACACACCGGGACGAATTTCGTGTGCGATATTCGCCGACATTTAATGCCTCGTGACTAAACAAAGGGCGCCAATGTGATTGTGCACACCGACGTGAAAAATGTCACGCGTAAAAGCATCATTTAAAAAAAAATGCCTCGGTTTTTGGTTTGTTTTTGGTTTGACGTGCCGCGTCAAAAACTATCCAACCAATGAGATTGGCGCTTTTGCTCACGTGTCTGGAGCAGCTGAAGTTACAGTAAAACACAACTTGGGGGCGCTCAAACACAAAACAGTCTTGCTGAGCACTAGGGTTCCTCACCGTCTATGGGGAGTTACATTACAATACCCTGTAAGCGCCGTGCGTGTTTTACTTTGACTTTAATATCAGCGGCAATTCTGCGTCAAGCACTGTTTAAATAAAATAAAAATCAGCAAATAAATTCTCAAATAAATAAGAAACAAATGTTTTTTTTTTTTTTTAACATAATTTAGAGCAGGGATGCCTAAAAGATCGATCACGAAGACAATGCTGGAAGATCACGCTTTAGGTCAGTGTTTCTCAACCAGGGGGGCGAGAGATAAAACTACAATATAATATATTAACTAATATTATGACTCGCATGTTAAGTCATGTAAAAAAATATATAGCCTATACATAAATAACAGTACCACCTCTCTACGTATTCTGTGTTTCGGAGCAGCACATATTTCTCATCGTGTGTAATACAGACTGAACGGTTGCTCAAAAACGCTGTATAATCATATGATACGCAAACTACATCTCTCAGCTGGATAAAAGAAGCCAATGTCACACTAGTACACACAAGTTTTGATGGACGACTATTGTAATCAAGGAAAAGATGATTACAGTGACATACACGATCGTGCATTAGGCATGCGTTATGTCCGTTATGATGCGCAAACGAACCGTGTATGTGCGCTCTCAATCACTCATATTTCTGCTTGAACAGATAGTTAGGCTAACAAATAAAAGTGTAGTCTGCATAAAATTGTATTTATTTGATTCGTCTTGTATTTATTGACATGTATTTATCCAACATGGAATAAAGTGTCACAGAGAGAAAAAAAAAGTTATATAAAAATTGTAATCCCTATTTGTATTCGTTTGGTCAGGATATAATTTGTTTATGCTAACATTCAGCCTACAACACAATAGGAAAAAAATGTAGGTTTAGCCTAATATATATTTTATAAGTCTTGTCAAAACACTAAATTCATTTAACATCTTGCTGTTAACAGTGAAAAGTGCAGCAGAGAAAAATAAATAAATTCGACACAGTCTGTCATTTAAAATGATAGGATCAGCATAATACAAAAAAGTCCTTCAATGACATCGCATTCACACTCCATCTTTATTCTGATCTGTCATCACAACCTGCCTGTTCTGTTTGAGAGCTGTATATTATATCTGCATCGTTGCACATGCTTTGCTCAGACCCCGCAAATAAAATGAAGCACTGGTTCGTGCTGCAGCGCGTGCATAACGGTCCGAGTGCAGGCTGTACCTGTCACGGTGTACGGGGGTGCCAGGAACGAGGAGACGAGGAACTTCCTTTAAACACTTTAATAGCAACACAGAACAGAGATCGCTGGAGACAGGTACACACACTCAGGGAATGACGTTAAGACTCGACACAGAGACAGGGAAACACAGGGCTTATAAAGGGACAAACGAATGAGCTAAACAAGATGATTAATAACACAGGGCTGGGGACTAATTAACTAAGATGAGGAAACGAGGACAGAAACAGGAACTAACCAAATAAGGGCACGAGAGGAGGGAAAACACAAGACACAGAAAACACAGGTCTGACATTACTCCCCCCTCCCGAACTCCCACCGTACACCATCCAACGGGGGCGCTCTGGAGGCTTCAAGGGACACGGAGACAGGACAGGACAGGAGGCCTTCAGGGCGGCGCCTGTTACGGGAGCCATGGCGGGTCAGGGGACTTGGGTGGCCATGGCGGAGCGGGGAGCTTGGGCGGCCATGGCGGAGCGGGGAGCTCATGCGGCCATGGCGGGTCCGAGGACTCAGGAGGCCTTGGCGGGTCAGGGGACTCGGGAGGCCATGGCGGATCGGGGAGCTTGGGTGGCCATGGTGGATCCGGGGACTCAGGAGGCCATGGCAGAGCAGGGAGCTTGGGTGGCCTCCATGGGGGGTAGCCCCCCCAAAAAAATTTCTTGGGGAGACTCTTCCTCTCAGGGGGGTGCTCTGGCGGCGCGGTGGCTAAGGGCTCTGGGGAGCCAGACGGAACCACCAGGGGCTCTGGAGAGCCGGATGGAGCCAGCAGGGGCTCTGGAGAGCTGGACGGGACCAGCAGGGGCTCTGGAGAGCCGGACGGGACCAGCAGGGGCTCTGGAGAGCGCTGTCTCGGAGCAGGCACAAGAGGGCGCTGTCTCGGAGCAGGCACAGGAGGGCGCAGTCTTGAAGGTGAGCTGGGCAGGACCAGCGGAGACGAAGATGAGCTGGATGGGACCAACGGAGACGAAGATGAGCTGGTTCCGACTCGGGACCGGAAACTTCCCAGACACCGGTAAATACCCTCTCTCCAACACAATCCCGTGGTGTCTGGGAGATCCATGGGGTGATGGTAAGAGGCCCCGAGTCGAAACAGGTGGAGGATGGCAGCGTCGTGCAACTTCGTCACTGCGTCGAGCCCGCAGAATTCCCCGGCGAACTCCACGAAGGAGAGCTTCCGCCGGCTAAGGGCGAGGACGCAGGCGGCGAACTCCATCGCCGTGAAGGAGGATGATTAGTTTGGGTCGAGTCTTCTGTCACGGTGTAAGGGGGTGCCAGGAACGAGGAGACGAGGAACTTCCTTTAAACACTTTAATAGCAACACAGAACAGAGATCGCTGGAGACAGGTACACACACTCAGAGAATGACGTTAAGACTCGACACAGAGGCAGGGAAACACAGGGCTTATAAAGGGACAAACGAATGAGCTAAACAAGATGATTAATAACACAGGGCTGGGGACTAATTAACTAAGATGAGGAAACGAGGACAGAAACAGGAACTAACCAAATAAGGGCACGAGAGGAGGGGAAACACAAGACACAGAGAACACAGGTCTGACAGTACCGGAGCTCGATAAGAATAAAGCGCAGATATGCTGTTCTGAAAGGACGTCTGGGAACGGGGTAATGTTAGACCGCCCGCTCCCGTTCAAATTGCACCAGAGTTACCAACCGTTACCACGTTATATTCAGGAAATTAATCCTGCGGCAAAATCTGGTTATCAATTATAACCCCAAACACAATGTTTGATTTAAAATATAGGTAAAAATCAATACTGTGATGCATGGCTCTCGTTCGTTCGGTGCACTGCATTGAGCAGCCGTGTTCAGTTTTAATTGCAGTGTCCTCTAACTGAACTAAATAATTTTTATTACTATACAAAAAATCTAAACGACGGTGAGATCTACACTGCCGGGAAGAAATAAGAAGACAAAGAAGATGCAAGGCAAGATGAATGTAGAGCTGCTGGTCTCGTTGGTGTCTGAACACAAATAACTTTATGACAAATTTCTATGATTTTGACAAGCGCGTAAAACTTGCTCAATATTATTACAATTTAAAATGTCAACACGTAAAATTTTAACACGTGAGCAAAAGCGCCACGAAAAGAAGATTCTGAGTGACAAGCGAGTGTTCGATATTCCCCGACGTTTAACGTCTCGTGACTAAACAAAGGGCGCCAATGTGAGTGTGCACACTGACGCGAAAAACGCCACTCGTAAAAGCGTCATTTTTAAAGCTTTTTTATTTCTATTTCAAATAATTTATGTTCTTTTAAACTTTCAGTTTGTTAAAAAATCATAAAAATTTAAATCGTCATATTATAATGATTTCTGAAGGATCATGCAACACTGAAGACAATAATAAATTACATTTTTAAATAAATTCAAATAGATTACAGACATTTTAAATTGTAATAATTTTTCACATTTGACTCTTTTTACTGTATTTTTGATCAAATGAAAGAGCTGTAGTTAGTGAAGAAGAAACTTCTTTCAAACATATTACAAAGTCTTATCGACCTCAGACTTTTGAGCAGTAATTTATCTATTGTTTAATATCTGCGATAAAACCTCATTTTCTACATTTTAACCAAAGTAATAATAATACTAATAATAATAAATATACTGTTTGTCATTCACTTGGAGTAAAATGGAGTGAACAGTGCACAGGACCGATACAGCAGATCAGTGAGAAAGAAAATCTGTGAATAGTTACAAGCAGGTGTTTAACACCAACCAGACATGGATATTTTTGTACTGAGCTCGGACACTCTACATGGGCATTCAAACGGTAATTAGTGTGTGTGTGTGTGTGTGTGTGTCTTCAGTGAGCAGATGTGTGTATCTGTGAGTGTCTGAGTGCCTGGATGTTCTCATGAGCTGCTGAATGTTGTTTGCGTGCAGTATCAACCGCTGCATACCCGTCTTTTACCCCAGCTGTGCCGTCCTTTGAGTTAAAAAAGCACCAGAACTTCAAAGGTGGTCAGCGAGGACATTCATTCGAATTCTTCATCCCAAATCTCCTGTAGTTTGGTTTGTTTGTTGTAGCGTGATGGTGCAATCCAGTCATTTAGCTACATTTTCAGATTCATTTGCTGTTCTTTTAAATTAGATTAAGAATATAATGGAAATGTTTAACTGTCTGCCATTCAAGTTTTTAAACAGTCATTAACAACAAGTCTAGAGACTATAACGAGAACTATAACTAATTGTTACACTTTATTTCGATAGTCCACTTTAGACATTCTACTAACTATAAATAACTACATGTCAACTAATTCTCATTAATTTGCAACTACATGTCTACTAACTCACAGTAGGGTATGTTTAGGGATAGTAGAATAAGTTGACTTATACTTGCAAAGTTTCTAATACTCAGTATGTTGTGGACCCATCAAAATAAAGTGTTATATTAAACAGACAGTCTACTAATACTCTAATGACTGCTAGTTGACATGTAGTTGCAAAGTTACTTAATGTTAGTAGAATGTCTAAAGTGGACTATCAAAATAAAGTGTAACCTTACTAATACATTTTTAATCATTCAGATTCTATGAGAATAGTCAAGTTCAAACAAGAGCTATAACAATAACATTACAGTGTACAATATCATTGGAAATACTTCCAGAATGATTTTTTTCCCAGCCGATAAATGATAAAAAACATTGGCAGTCAATACGAATCCTCCCAATAACCGGAGTTTGTGTGCTTTTAAGAAACAGATCATTATTGTGCTTTGATGTGGATGCTAATATAGTTGGTGTGAAAGAAAAAAAGGAAAGAAGAATGAAATTCCATTCTCCTGTTCAGTCACTGTCAATGTCTCTCTCTCTCTCTCTTTAGGATGACGTGGATGTGTGGATGTATTGGTTTGGTGTTGCTGGTCTTGGGGGTGATGGGACAGAAACTGCCCACGCGTGATGAAGGCCTCTTTCAGATGCAGATCAGGGATAAAGCTCTGTTTCATGACTCTTCTGTCTTGCCAGATGGAGCCGAGATCAGCGGATACCTGTTTAAAGATACACCGAAAAGGTGAGATCATGCGTCACACAAACATACACACTTTTCTTTACATATTTGCAGTTATAAAAATGTAATTAAAACTAGTATATATGAACAAAAACCTGAATGAATGAATGAATTAATTAACGAATTAATTAATTAAAGTTTACATTCAGACAGGTAAATGTTTAATTTTGATTTTATTAAAAACTATATACTTGTATAAGTGTGTGTGATGAAGCATTGTTTTGATTAGCAGGTGCACTCAAATGGATGAATATCAACCGTGCTCACCACATCCGTCAAACTGCACCACATGCAAGGTCTCAGCAAAAGGCTACATGGTTATTTTAGCTGAGGATCCTGGATGAATTAATCACATACATACAACAGATGGTCGCAGGCTGAGCTATTCGCAATATAAAACGCTTTATAGTAACAACGAATCTCCATGTTTCCCGTTTGATATCCACGCCAGTGTTTCTGATGTCATGTCCTGCTAATGAACTGCTGTGTTATCAAATATAGCTGATTACACAGAGGACTAGCATACATCTGTCATAATTATTTTACAGAATGTGGAGTTTAAAGGTGTTTCTGCTCACAGCAAGTCTGATTAAAAGCTCAGACTGTTTGGAATAACATTATAATGCTACGTATACTAATTTAGAAGTATATGTACTGTAGATATTTCATGCAAAATCTAAAAGTGTTGTAACTAATGTAAATTAATTGTATATAAACACATGATGCTTTCGATTTCACATACTTTTTTTTAAGAAATAGTAGGCAGTATTCAGTCTGTACTTGCACTAAGTAGTAAGCTAATATTTTAGAATAGTATTAGAAAGAGGTTACAGCTAAAATATACCAGCTGTGTTTGGTGTGCCTTTTATAAGACATCTCCCATGTGCAACGCATTGTCAAAAGTATGTTAATTCAGTGGAAACACAGTGCTAAAAACGCTAAAAAGGCTAGCGGAAATGTGTTGAGACAGCAAGGCTAATGTAGCAGCGCAGTGTTTGGGGAATATGGTCCTAATTCGGTAGCGGTCTCCGAAAGGCCAGCTAGTTCTAATTTCAGTTTATTGTGTCTTGGGACGTGCTTTAATATATCTCAAGCACTTTTAAAGACGAAACATGACTGCAATCAGACGGCTATATTAGCAACACCATTATGCATAACCTTGCGATAAAATAGCAGTCTTATACTTAGGGACCTGCACTTTCTTTCAGGCCCTGATGTAGAAAGTATTGTTATACACCTTGTTATGTAACCTTCTATATAATTGTATGCTAAAAAAACTGCACGTATTTATCTAAAAAAAGACCTAAAAATAGATTTGCCTGCAGATGGCTAGTTTTCACACAGTCATCAAATGTGATTCAGTCCAAGCAAAGAGCACATCTGCTATACAACATACAAAGTCAGGTTTAATTTCCTTTGTAGTTTCTATGTTGTTGTCATTTTTTGCATTGCATGCTAACTTTCCTCACTCTTGCAGGTATTATTTTGTGGTGGAGGAAGACAACACTCCTCTGTTGGTGACGGTGACACCTTGCGATGCCCCTCTTGAGTGGAGATTGATGCTGCAGGAGCTCCCAGAGGACCGCAGTGGGGAAGGATCAGGTATCCGAATTAAATCTCCTGATCAATAATGCAACTCTGCAGTAATTTAAGACTTGTTTTCCATGTAAACGTTTATTAGAAAACCTGATCTTAGATCTGTGGAACAAGAGAACATCTCCCATAGCCATTCAATACAGCTTAATGATTAAAGCAGACAGTGGTATCTCCTTCCATTTATCTCCAAATGATTAAACTCGATTAGGAAGGAAATCGTTCCTAAACTAAGAATAATTTTGATCTTAGAGGATTAAGAATTTCTTTCTACGTTTTGACTAAAATGTAAAATAAACTGAAAGTATTAAAGAAATTATAGCATAAAAAATATTGGGAATATTTTGGTTCTGTTCCAAAATCTAGTGAGCAGTCTTCATAGGCAGCATTTTAAGCTCAGAATGTTAAGGCTGTCCTAAAATGCAGTTACCCGTTAAAGCACTGTGACAAAAGATGAGGCTTATTATAAAAGATAAATATCTATCAGGCCTAAATTATATTTAGATTTTAATTTATAACAGCAAATCAATTTGTGTTTATTTTCCTTTGGCTTGCCGGAGCAGCACTGTTTACATTATACGGTTCCGCTGTAGGGAATAGACAACAAATTAATTTAACCAAAAGGCAAAGTGAATGTCCTACAGAGGACATTCCCTTGGAAAGTTTTATGCAAAAATAACTCTAGTTTTATTTGAAAAAAATAGCATGGCTGCAGGTAAATATGTGTTTTCTGTGAAGTACTGTGGAGCGTGTCCAGTGAGGGTCAGTGTTTTCCACCGTGGTCAATTATTAGCCCTGTTCTAGTGTGTCAGTGTGTTTTTTTGGGCCCAGTGTAAGCACACTTGTTGTGCTGATGGACTGCATCTGAACGTTTGCAGATGTAAAAGCCTGAAGCAAGAATGAAAAAGAGTGAAATGGAGTGAATCTTGTATAGGGATATATAAGGGTGAATCTCACAAAATCTGTCAGGAACATGACCCCAAAATGGAAAAGTTAGTAGTGAAATGTGACCTAGACATGCTTTTAATCACACAGCCATATAATTCCTCCCACTGTTCCCATCAACTGTAAGCAAAAAAAGGTTGTGACCAGCGTTCGTCTTCAAAGCTAAATTCTTGCTTGCACTCTTGTTCTCCCTTTTAGCAGTACTCTCCCTCCTCTTTTACCCTCCCTCTTGGTATTTTTCTCATTTATTCCCTTTTCCCCTCACACACTCTCTCTGCATCTCTCTTTTTCCATCTGGACAGTATCCTAAAAAAGAAATCAATAAAGTTCCACAAAACACCCTTGTATTTCACTCCACACACATGGAGCAGCACAGCAGTTTTAGTTCCGCATGTCTGTGAAACCTAATGTATAGGACCGAAACAGGGCAGAAACTGCTGTATCAGAAGCGTACTGTATGCGCAGAACATGTCCATGTGTGAGCTTACATAAATACACGAGTGTCTCCCTGCGAGACGACAAGCTTTTCTGATCATCTCTGACTTTTTGTGCCTTAATGACTCCCAGGCCTTGGGTTTCATCCTTCCTCTTAGTCTGTGGTCCAATATGGCTGTCCTGGCTGATGAAATGCTGAGACCCCCATCGTTCACTACTTTACAGTTGGGCTTTATGCAAAGTATTTAGATTTTTTTTTACACACCGTGTAATGATCATCCTGCTACGGCATGACTTGGCTGTGATTGGGAGATCCTGAAAGACAAATCAGTCACAGTTGATGATATCCGCCTTCAGACTCATTTCCTTGCTTTCATACACATTCAGTCATTTAAAGCTGCAATAACTCAAACACGCTCACTCTGGTGGGACTGGACCTTAGGAAAGAAAATTTCAAATGAGATCTCTTCATTTGTTTCAAGACAGCAATGGGATCAAATGGAAAGCAAATTAAAACTTGAAGTGAATGAATGAAAACTGGAGTTTAGTCAGTCTGTCTATTTGAGACTACTGATTTAACATTTTATGATCTTCAGGTCTCCTACTTTTCAGATTTTTTTTCCCTGAGAAAGACCCCAGTTTCAGAAAAGAGTTCAACAATGTCTTAAACTTAGCTTTCCACGTGTTTTTATAGCACTATGCATTTTTATTTATGCAAAATGTTGATGCTTTTATCCAAAGTAACTTCATGCTCCATGCAACCTCTGTTTATATCAGTCCTTGCATTCAATGGGAATTGAACGCATGACCTTAGTGTTGCCAGTGCCATGCTCTGCTGTTTAAGCTACATAAATACTTAGTGTATCAACAATTGTCTCATTTTATTTCCCCTAAAGACTTTCAGGAGACACATCCGAGACGAAGTTGACATTTTTAAACAAAAGTGAGAACTACCATTTTGAGCTGCTTCTGTGCAATACTACATGTACATTTTTCTTGTTAATTGCAGGACTACGTTATAAATGACAAGCAAACAAGGACATGGAAGCACTTTTAATTGAGTAAAAACAAAATTGAGGTACAGCAGTCAAAGTAATTAAATACTCATACACAAGTCTTTTCCCATGTTTGCGGAATATATTCACTGGGAGCCGGTCTTTGAGTGCAACGCGTGTTCATTTAGTTCTCTGGTTGACAAACATAATATTATACTTCCTCGCCCAGCTGAACGGAGGAGAGGGCTTGGAAAGGAACTAAGGGAACAGCGAAGCCACAAGGCATCTCTGTGTAGCTTAGAGTTCCCTGGGAAGGCAAAGTGAAAGTCACCCTCTGATCTGCAAGGTTGTTTGGATACAAAACACAGCAGACGAGTGGCTAACGTCCACCGCAGCAGGTAGCTCCCTGTTACCTCACATGGATTAACAAATTAAATGATGCTTTTTCCGTTAAGATGGAAATTGCTGCTTCTTTTTTTCCAGTGGTGTTAACCGGGGTGTGGGGAGGAAGCGGAAAGTAAACAACTAGATGAGAGGATTTGGAGTGGTGAGGGAAATGCGTTATTATGTGGCAGTTAATGTTAAATGTCTCAGTCATTGATGTTCAGAGAAAGCCTAAGTGTGTACATCCATTTGTTCAACAGTTTATGTGGCTTGTGTTTGTGTGTGGTTTAAACAAGTCATCATTCAAAATTGCATCTCCAAAAAGTTTTACCTCACAGAATGGGTCTTGTTTTTTATGTTTGTGGTTTGTTCTGTGGGGACACTCAATTCCTCATCATCTTTTGATTCTGTGCTTTTTTCCCAAGGTCTAATTTTGTGAATCTGTCTTTGTCTTTTGTATCCCAGGTGAACCAGAACCTCTAGAGCAGCAGAAACAGCAGATCACGGCCAACGAGGGGACCGAACTCTTTACCTACAAAGGAAATGATGTTGAGTCGTTCATCTCCACTAGCTCCTCTTCGGGCTTGTACCAGCTGGAAATAATCTCCACCGAAAAGGACAGCAACTTCAAGATTTACTCTACCACAACTCCCGAGTCTGACCAACCATACCCGGAGCTGCCTTACGACCCCAGGGTTGATGTTACCGCATTGGGTCGTACTACTGTCACGCTGGCCTGGAAGCCCACTCCTACTGGCTCCATCATGGGCCAGCCGATCCAGTACTGTGTGGTTATTAACAAGGAGCACAACTTCAAGAGCTTATGCGCAGCGGAGGCCAAGATGAGCTTGGATGATGCCTTCATGATTGCTCCAAAACCCGGTCGAGATTTCAGCCCCTTTGACTTTGCTCATTTTGGTTTTGTACCATCTGAGAATGATTTCAAGGATCGTTCCCTCACCACCAACAGAGCTCTGAGCAACAGGATGAGTCGCACATATATCCCCAAGCCCAAAGTGGCAGACATCCAGAAGATCTGCATGGGCAACAAGAATATTTTTACCGTGACGGATCTAAAGCCAGACACACAGTATTACTTTGATGTGTTTGCCGTCAACACTGGCACCAACATGAGTACTGCATACGTGGGCACTTTTGCCCGCACCAAGGAAGAAGCCAAGCAGAAGACTGTGGAGCTCAAGGATGGGAAAGTAACTGATGTCTTCATCAAGAGGAAGGTCAGCAAATTCCTTCGCTTTGCCCCGGTCTCCTCTCACCAGCGCGTCACGCTCTTTGTCCATACCTGTCTGGACGCAGTGCAAGTTCAGGTGCGGCGTGATGGGAAGCTTGTTCTCTCTCAGAATGTGGAGGGTGTCCGTCAGTTTCAACTCCGAGGAAAGCCCAAAGCCAAGTACCTGATTCGTCTGCGGGGATCCCGCAAGGGTGCCTCCACCTTGAAAGTACTTGCCAGCACACGTGCCGGAGGCAAGCAGCCTTTCCCTGCCCTACCTGAGGATACCCGTATTAAGGCTTTCGATAAGTTGCGTACCTGTACCTCCGTCACTGTGGCTTGGCTTGGCACACAGGAGCGCAACAAATACTGTGTTTACAGACGTGAAGTTTCCGAAAGCTACGGCGAAGAGCATCGGCGCCGAGAGCAGAATCAGTGTGCTGGACCAGAGAGCCGTCACAAATCTGAGAAAGTGCTTTGCAAGTACTTCCACAGTGTCAACCTGCAAAAGGCAGTCACTACCGAGACCATAACAGGCCTCGAGGCGGGAAAGAGCTACCTCCTGGATGTTTATGTGGTGGGACACAGCGGCCACTCAGTCAAGTATCAGAGCAAACTGGTGAAAACAAGGAAGTACTGTTAAAAAACAGAGACTCCGAAGCACAGACTCTGCACAGAAGTAAATATATTATATATATAATGAAAAAAAAAAGTTTATTTAACTCGAAGTGACATTCTACTAAGGAGAGTTTTGCAGACTGACTACTTGCGCATAATGCTAATGCTGCATGTGTCGCGGTTACCGAACTGCCTGTAGAGTGAGATATCAACCTCTGTATTTATGTTTACATTACAGAGTCGAGTCGAGTCTGGCACTCTCAGGCGACCTTAGGCACCTGAAGGTTTGTTCTCAGGGGGTGCCATCGCTGTTGTTACGCAAAGAGTCCCTGTACTGCATCCTCAATGCCGTGAAAATGGGAGTTTGGAGGGGTTGCAGTTCTCTTTTAGCCACTGCATGCACCATTTGTCTGCCTTATGTCTACGTTCAATTTATTTGTTCGTTTTGGTTTTAACGCCAGTCAATGCAGAGGTAGCTCCATGACTCCTTCTCTACGCTCTCCTGCCCTGTATTAAAAACATGGTTTAGAAGACTTTTTAAATTATTTCATACTTCTTAATGTTTTATTTTTTTAACTGTTATTTTTTGTTATTGACAACAGTTATTAGTGATAAAAATGTGTTTTAAATCTATATGAAAGTCAACATTGTTGAAGCGTTTATCCACTGTAAGTTTGTGTGTGTATAATCTCAATTTGTGTATCTGGTGTGTTTAAATGTGTCTCATCTCTGTGTCACATGTACAGATTTTCTCTGCCAATATTCATGTACATAAAACACTAAATATAGACATCTGTAATCCCAGCGGTTCTGTGTTTCTCTGCCAGGATGATATATACATACTGCAAAATATCCACATGAAGGAACGACTGCAAGTGTATTTTCTGCTATGAAGTAAAGGGTCTTTCACATGACTCATAGTAATGCACGTCAAGAATACCCTAATGACCACTTGTGTTTGCCAAAATTTGCAGTATACAACAGAGCACACTGCACTGAAGACTCAATCCCACAATGCAATGCCCAATATTAGTCTTTCTAGATTATTGGCCAGGATTTAAGACATTTTCATTTGATAAACAAAAAATGCAAAATAACTTGTGTAGTAATAAGATTAGAACTCAATGCTACTGGCTGTATTAGGCATACAATAAATTAAGATTTCTGACAACAGTGTAGCATACTATTACCATTACTTATTGTTGCATGACACATTCTGATTCACACTAGTAAGTAATTGCATTCTGCACACAGCCAAATGTTCTAGGTCTGTAAAGCGAATTTACTGTGTCAAATGTCACATTTGTATATAGCATGTTTACACATTAAGTACATACTATCCTTCTCACTGTTCATCTCTCTTTTCACAGTCACATATAGGGTTGAATTTGTGCACAATGCTCAAACCAAACTGCAGTGTCTTTCCTGAGGAGTACAGTTTGAGCTCCCTTCACAGCCTGTCAATCACTACAGACATAGCAGAACCTCGTCTGTCTTAAATTATCCTCATTGCTGCCCTGCCATAATGAGGAAGAGTAGGAATGATGTGGGAATGCATTGGGAATGCTTGAGGCAATGGTTTGGGAATGCCATGGATGGCCCTTTACTGAGAAGCTAATAAGAACGGTCAGCAGGAACTGTGTGTGCAAAGCTTACAGAAAGAGGGTCAGTTAAAAATGTGTTTTTAATAAAACCAAAATTCCCTGGATCCCAAGACAATCAAAAGAAGAGTTGGCCAATGCATTCACATTTTCTTTTCCTTTTCCAACATCTAGAGTGGTCTCGCTCACTACTGTCTACATAGCCATTTGCCTTCTAAGTCCATATTGAAATAAACCCTTATAATTGACTAATTTAGTACACTAGATTTGGCAGCAACACTGTGTATCACCCAAAGAAGCACATGGGAGACATCCTCACATAAACTACATGAGAGACTACCTCAAATACATTTTATTGGGTATTCTCTTTAGCACCTAATTGCAATTCTTACAAAATCATGGTATATGTACAGTAGTTTGAACTACATTGTAATCAACAGTAATATCACTGTAACAAAGTTGATAGATACAGGAAGAAGGAGGCGGGAACCGGCGAACATTTAATAACTTTAATAATAAAATAAACAAACACAAATGAAAAGTAGCAGCCCCTCACGGACGACTGCCGCACACAAAACACAAACTAAAATCCAGGCCTGGTCCTCTCTCCTCTTCCACTGTCGTCACTCCTCATTTAACCCTTCCGAAGCTCCTCCGTGGGACTCGAGACCGGTGAGTGGTGCAGGTGTCGTTCATTATCATTTACTCCACCGGCCTCGCTCCCTTCCCACGGCTCTCAGCCCCGCCCCACTCGTCACATACCCCCATCGCCCCTCGCAGGCCGGGGGGTACCCACGAGACTGCGCTCTACTCCCCTCCCCCCTCTCCCGGGGGGAGCCCGTCAGGGCGGCCACGGCGTACCTGGGGGTAAGGACAGACGAGGCAAGAGAAAAGGAGACGGAAGGATGAGGAGTGACAGAAGAGAGAGGGGAGAGAGGAAAAAAATATCGGTCCGGTTCCCGGACTCACTGCCGCTCGGTCCTCAACCAGCTGAGCGGCTCACTCGTGGTGCCATGCGATGATACTGGACATCTTTGGTGGACGGCCCGATGCTCCTCCGCCTCCTGGCGGACAGCGATGGCTCCTCCAGTCGAGGGCAGCTGGCAGCGAGTCCCCCGTTCCCTGCTCCTCCCCAAACATGGCGGATGGCAGCAGGCTTCGGCCTCCAGGCAAACGGGGCCGACTCCTCCGCTCCCTCTCGGACGTCAGCCACCCCTCCTCGACCCAGGAGCACGGCAGCGAGTCTTCCGTCCCACCTGTTCTTCTTTTGTTCCAGCACCACCGCTTCGGGCAGCCACTGGCGGTCTCCGCTACTTCCTGCTGCCCGATCTCCTCAGCACCGCGATCCCCCTCAGCAGCGAGGGCTCTCTGACAGCGTGTCCCTCCTTCCTCCCGGGTTTCGCACCAATGTAACGTAAGTTGATAGATACGGGAAGAAGGAGGCGGGAACCGCCAACATTTAATAACTTTAATAATAAAATAAACAAACACAATGAAAAGCGGCAGCCCCTCACGGACGACTGCCGCACAAAACACAAACTAAATCCAGGCCTGGTCCTCTCGTCTTCCACTGTCGCCACTCCTCATTTAACCCTTCCGAAGCTCCTTCGTGGGACTCGAGACCGGTGAGTGGTGCAGGTGTCGTTCATTATCATTTACTCCACCGGCCTCGCTCCGTTCCCACGGCTCTCGGCCCCGCCCCACTCGTCACAATCACTTTTTGTAAGCTCACGTACTAAGATAGCATGCATATACCTGATTAGCCTGATAGCTTAGCTTGTACTCTGCATTTACTCTATTCACATCAGTCTTTATTAATTAGCAGTTTATCAAGTGAGAGAAATTACATTATGTCGAATTTGTTTGATAATGAACTTTAGTAAGCAAGTATATACATTTTCATTTTTTATTAGTTCAACTGTTAATAATAGCTGAAAACCGAGATTGTCGCGATGCATTCTGTGATTGCTTTATTTCATAAAGGATATACTTATACTTATTTCATATCTAGCTTACAAGGAACGTTTTCACAACATTACTTAAAGTTTTATTTTTTTATAGTTATGTAAATGTTAGGACAACATTTTCTTAAATTAATGTTTATTGAACATTCATATTTGATATGCATTTTCATAATGTTGAGAAAAAAGTTCTTAGAACAATATTCTTGTAACATTCGTATGATGTTATTTGAACTTGGTGAATAATCTCGTAATGTTGAGAGAAAACATTCATAGAGCATTATATTTTGGATAAAAAAATAAATGAGTAGGATGTTGTGAGAATCGTTTTTAGTAAGATTTGACATTCTAACACAACAAGAAAACATTTTAACATTAGATAATTACAAAATTACTTTCAAATAACATTGTATTTTGGGTGAAAACAAAGTTAGTAAAACATTGTAAGAAACGTTTTTGTATCCTTTAAATATTATTATAACCATAACAAGAAATCTGGACATTTTGAAACATTTCAAAACAATGTTTTCAACATTTCTCTAACCTAATTTTGTTACTTGGTATGTGCTATGCTGCTTTAATATTTGGCCAAAAGAAGTGGCAGCAAAATTTTACTGCTTATGTTTTTGAACAGTAATTGCACACCCATGACATTTTAAAATGCTTACTATTGGGAAGCTCATTAGACTTTAGAACAGAGCTTATGTTTGTCTTTCAAACGTTTGTATCTTCCTCTCCCACTCACATATGCACAGTCTTTTCACACACACACACACACACACACACACACACACACACACACACACACACACACACACACACACACACACACACACACACACACACACACACACACACACACACACACACACACACACACACACCATTTACTTTGTCGTATCCTCTATTGTGGAATTCTTACGAGCCACAGTTGCTGCATTTGGGTGCCAACACTCACTCAGAGTAAGATGATAACTAACAGCACTATCAAAACAGGTCTTCTCTCTGTAAAAGCAGTTCACATTGGTGTCGTAAAAGAGGAAAATACTCAAATACACAGAATAAACGGTTTCATTCTGTCCGGCGGCTCTCCAGGGACTATAAAAGGAGAGAGATGTGGTTGTTAGGGGGAAGAGTGAGAGATATACAGCCAGACAAAACAGTGAATGAAATAAATATAGAGGGATGGAAGCCACATCACAGAGTGATGGGTTTCAGCTTTTAGCGCTGAACTTTGTTCTGCTCTTATCTGATTTTCGGCGTGTGTGTGTGTCTGTATGAGTGCATGTATATGCATGGCTTGCATTCCTTAGAACTCCGTGACACCTTTGAAGATAGTTTGTGAAGAAGGATTCTGAAGTAACTCTCTCATACACACATATTGGCTTGACATCCACATACAAACTCAGTTTATGACACTTGTGTGTGAAGGTTGCTCGTAAGACAGAAATACTGATACCATCAAAAGGTCTCAGAAACCACAGTCCTGGCAGTTCCTCTGAGGTCAGACCATCTGTACCTAAAGACCTCCTCACATGGATCAAAAACCTCCGTTAAAAACTCCCTCTAAAGTGGTTTAACATCATGACAAAAATGAGAGAACAATATACTGCTAGTTTGGCGGATATTTCACAAAATGCTTCCTAAAGGGCTTTTTCGAACTGGAGGGTAGGGTGGTTCATGATGACTATAAGCTGACTAGATTTCTGGGTATCATAAATATTTTTCAAGTTAAAGCAATATCACATAGCTGTAACTCATACAAATAGAGTTTCCAATTAGATCCAGAAAGTCTGATGCCACAAGAGTTTATCGCTATACTGACACATTTTGTGTCAGATCTGTAGTCAATCACCATTGATTCCCATGTGTCATGTGACTAAATTTGACATGGTAAGTGGTACATGGAAACATAAACCTCAAGAAAAGTCATGGTTTTTCACAGTCTTAAAAATCAAGGTTCCTCATTGGAATTAGTGGTTCTATGAAGAATCTTTAACATCTATAAGGGCTTTCACACTGGAGTAACCTTTTCATAGTTCCTAGAACTATTGGTGAAAGTTCCCGCTTTTTGGGCGTGTTCGCACCACAGGAACTAGGAACGTATTTGGTTCTAGGAACTCCATTTGGGGGAACTAATCAGTTAACTAGCTCACTAGTTAGCTCCTACTTCAGAGTAGGGTATAAAACAGAACTACCAGTGACATAAGTGTCTGCATTTTTTAAAAGCTGTGTAAGAAGATTTACTCCATGAACATGGAAAACAGCGATAACGGCAT